>PVJS01000559.1:0-124620 GCA_004027185.1 Glis glis | reverse complement strand
TATATATATATGTGTGTGTGTGTATATATATATATATATATATATACATATATATATATATATATTCAACCTAAAAAAAAGAAAAGAAATCTTGCCATATGCTTTAACATTGATGAACCTGGAGGAAACTATGCTAGGTCAAATAAGCAAGTCACTTAGAAGATCCCATTCATATGATGAGCCTCAAATAGTCAAACTCTTAGAAACAATGAATACACAGTTTGAATTTATCGAGATAAAATAGATCCAGAGGTATATTGAGCATCAATTTGCATACACTGACCCTACTATACACTTAAAAATGGCTAAGATGACATAATTTTGCTTTTTTGTATGACTAAGTAAAATTCCATTGTGTGTCTATATCATAGTTTCATAATCCATTCATCTGTTGACAGATACCTAGGCTGTTTCCATAGTTTGGCTATTGTGAATTGTGCTGCTATAAACATGGATATGCATTCTTTAGGCAAATGGATAGAATTAGACTATATTATGCTAAGTGAGATTAGATTAGATTTTCACTCATATGTGAAAGCTAGAAAGAAATTGAAAAACAAAGGACTTCAAATAAATACTAGAGTAGTGGAAGGGAATTTGGAGAAAGAGGTGTGGAGGTGAAAGAAGAGATATGATGGAGGAAAAAGTTCAAATAATCCTATGTTCATATATGAAGTCATAATTACCAATTTTAATATCATGTATGGGGAGGAGGAGGGAGTAAGTGGGACCCAGAGAGAAACAGGCAGCATACAGATTTCACACTGAACCTCATTAAAAGGAATAATTACAATGTACCAATAAAAAAAGAAAAAATGGTTAAGTTGGCAAATTTTGCTTCTTAACCACAAAAAAGAAAAAAAAACCACAATTATTATTGAAATGAATTTGAATATCTGCTTGCTCAAAAGTATAAAACTTGAAATATATATTTAGCCAAGGAATATGCAAATGAATTAAAACAGGTATAATGTTACACATATTACAGATGGGAAATGTGATTTATTAATAGATTAAATCACTTTGGAATGTGGATTCTGCAATAAAAATGTTCCTATGGGAACCATAATTTTAAATACATTGGTTTTTATAACCCATATATTATATCCTCTCCAATACACAGATAATACAGAGTAAAAAGAGTACAAGTGCATGTTCTCTGATTTACTCTCCAGGAAAGAAAAAAAATGATTTTTAAAAAAAATATCTTACACTACTTGTGGATCATCAAAAGACACAAATGCCGATATTTTTTTCTAAGAGCCAAATTTGGACTTTGTGTCCATACAACCCATGCTGTGTGAACCTTCATGAAAGTTCTGGGATTCCAGCTTGTTTTTGTTAATCATTCCTAGCAGGGATGCATGTAAACATGTGATACAAACATGCTGCCTCCCCTCTGGCCTGTTTAGATATACAGAGAGCAGAGAAGTCACATTTCAGAAAACCCAGAGGAAGCTACGGAAGTTTCTGTTTGAGCCCAGGTTCGCTCCTTCGGCTCCTGCCCTTACCTCTATCCTGAGTTCCTTCCCCACGGCCCCTCTTGGGTGCACCCATCCATCTAGCTGGCTTAACACTTTCAGATCCAGTCGTACACCTGACGAGTGGGGTTCAGAGGGCACCAACAAGAATTTCAACAGAATGCAGAAATAATTTCATAATAAGTACTTTTCAGCCACGAATGAGAAGTTATTGGAAAGGAGACTGCGAAAATGTTCTTTTGGCAGTCCATGGAAGATGTAAAGAAATCTCTTAGGGAAGGTGAAATGTTTGGATAAATGTTTCTCTCATCTTGCAAACTATATTTTACAGCTGGGTAGTTTTCCTCTGGTAGGAACACATTTCTCTCACAGGAGGCTGAATGACCTCTTTTAAAGAAAATCAGAGACAGAAGAAAAAAACCACGAAAATATAAAAAGACCGAAAAAGATATAGACATACAAAACACTACAATATTTTTTCTACACACATACATAACATGTCAGATAAGTTACACATGTCAAACACAATATAATTATGTGCATATTAAATAAGTAAAATTATGCTTTTTTTCTTTTCCTTTTGTGAAACTGGGGATGGAACCCAGGGCATTGTACCACTGAGCTACACCCCCCAGCCCTATTTTTATTTGGAAACAAGATCCCACTAAGTTTTGTGTGCTGGCCTCAAACCTGCAATTCTCCTGCCTCAGCCTCCCAAACTATTAGGATTACAGGAATGAGCCACCACAACCAGCATAAATTATTCTTAATTGTTTACCTTTTATTCAATCTCTGTTACCAAAGTCACTATCTTGTGAGTTTTTGTGCAACAGCCCCAAACTTCAAATTGTTTGATGGAGATTTGCTACTTATTCTTGTTTATAAATATTCATTTATAAATCTCATTTCGATATCTAGTATCTAACTTAACTCATTTAGATATCTAATGAGGTTAATGATTTTGAAACACACAACTAAATGAATTGCAGGAAATATTGCACACAATAGAAAACTCATCTATCTGCCACAGCTGTGGAAAACTCATACACCTACAGTCATGATAAACTAGTGTCCTATCATTCAGCTCAGGTACTCACAGTTGTTTCATATTCAGCAAAGTGATAAAATAATTCATTAATCCCACAAAGAAAGGGACCATAATCCTATGCTCTCTATATTTTCAATAGCACAATATTCTCTATTGTCTTACAGTAGATTTGCATACAGCAATACCACGTTTTGCCTGTAAAGATGTATATATCTCATCTGAAGAGGGATCTCCTAAGTGTGACTTTTATTTTCCTCCGTACAAGCAGGTTGGACTCTAGTGAGCTCTTTTCTTCCTCTTGTCAAGCCTTCTCTAAGCATCTGTCATTATTTCAACATCTGGAGAAGCAGATAAGCTTCTCCAGTTGGAACACTGCAGTCAGCAACTTTCTGAAGGAAACTAAATTTGTCACTTCTGCAAAGCATCCGTCTTCTGCCAGCTTTTGACTTCCTATCCCCAGGCCAAACTGGAAATCAGGCCTCTAAGTTCGTAAGGCTGCTGTGCTATGGACTAATTCAGCTTTGGGGTGAAGGGAACACAATAAAGGATGGAAAGATCATGATTAATTCAAATTAATTTCTAGAACAGTAGGAACCCATCTAAATATGATATAAAGAGCTAATCTTAACCTGATGCCTCTCCAGCCATTACACAAGATTTCCTTCTTTTAGAAATATTGAACACTATTCTGCATTTTTCCTTGATAATTATTGTACAGTTATGGTTCCTCTTTGATATGAGAGGGTGAGGTTGTAGGTTTAGATTAGCCAGAAAAGTACTAGCTGCTAATTTGAAATGTGATATTTAATAAATTAACATGGATCTCCTTGGAACAATTATTCACTCTATAATATATGCCTCATAGGAAGAGCCCTATGTCAAGCATAGTCGGCCAGGTTGACTCATTCTTATCACAATACTGTTGAGAGAAAAATACTTACCCTGGATAAAATTAGACCAGGTGCCTAGAAATATTGCACAATGTCTAGAGACATTCTTTGTTTTTTACCTTCATTAATGCCTCATAATTATTAAGGTGCCTGAATCATATGCCCACTGATGAAAATTAAAGGCATTTTATTGTCTAGGTATGTAGCTTCGTGGTAGTGAGTGGACCTAGCATGCACAAGGCCCTGAGTTTGATCCCCAGTATGAAAAGAAAACAAAGAAAAGAAAGAAAAGAAAAGAAAGAAAAAGAAAAGAAAGGAAAAGAAAGAAAAGAAAAGAGAAGAGAAGAAAAGAAAAGAAAAGAAAAGAAAAGAAAAGAAAAGAAAAGAAAAGAAAAGAAAAGAAAAAGAAAAGAAAAGAAACAAAGAAAGCTACTGCTGGGCATGGTGGCACATGCCTGTATTCCCAGTACTTGGGAGGCTGAGACAGGAGTGTCACAGTTTCAAGGCTAGCCTCAGCAACTTGTTGAGACCCTGTTTAAAAAAAAAAAAAAAAAAGAAGCCAGGCGTGGTGGCACAGGCTTGTAATCCCAGTACTTTGGGAGGTGGAGACAGGAGGATCCAGGTTTGCGGCCAGCTTCAGCTCTCTCTCTCTCTCTCCCTTTCTTTCTCTCTCTCTCTCTCTACTTAGTGAGGTCCTCCACAACTTTGTGAGACTGGTTTCAAAATAAAGTATAAAAAAAAAAAATAGGGCCGGGGGTGTAGCAGGGAGGTAGAACGCCCCTGGGTTCAACCCCCGGTACCACAAAAAAAAAAAAAAAGAAAGAAAAAAGAGCTGTAGGTGTAGCTCAGAAATAGAATACCCTTTGGCTAAATCTCTAGTGTAAAAAAAAAGGTACTTTATTATATAGTAATATAATGTACACAAAGCTATTATAATCAGCTCTGATGTAACATTCTTATGAAAGGAGGATGAAAAACTAATATCCTTCTTTTATGTTTTCTTTCTAAACCCTGTTTTTCTAATGTATATCAAAAATATTTCTATCAGGGTTTTAAGCACGGAATTTTTTAATATTATAATGCAAGTTTAGTTGTTTCTCCAAAAGTAGTCTCAGAATGCTAAATACTTGCTTCATTAGGATAAAACGGCTCAGATTACCCTCTGTTTTTTTTTTTTTTAAGATGGGGCTTATCTCTTAGAGTAGGAAGGTCAAGAGAGAATACATTTAAATGATAAGGTTTTTTTTTTCAGTGATGATCACTGAATCACAGATTTACTAGCATGTCTATGTTGGAAATATTTTACTTGGGAATAAAGTAACCTTCAATTTGTTCTTACTTTCTCTTTCCCTTCATAACTTGATGTGAAACTGAGACTCTTCATAGCGCTTCTTCATATCGATTCATTCACTTATGAGACTGTAGTGAAAATTAAAACAATGAAACTCAGAAAGATTAGTGCTTAAAACAACTCCAGCAGTTGCAGCTATGGGCCATTAGTTAAACCAACTCCATATTATCATCTTTAAATGTGGGATAATAAATTGTAGGATTTGGCAATTACGGAGTATATTTTATAAGAAATCTAGATTATGAAGCAGAAGTCAGAGATAACCTAGAGTCAGTACGTTGTTTTAAACTCCAAACTATCATATTCCATGATTTATGCCTTTCATTGGATCAGTTCAGCTACAGGTTACCTGGAGGACTCCCCCACTAATCTTCACTGCCTTTGTTATTGCTTTAATATGATTTCATTTGGCCCACACTTCCCAAGGGCAGTCTCTGCCTAACTTATTTCCAATTTTTGTTTAAGTCTATTTAGAATTATATTAGAGCTGTATTAGAATCACCAACTATAAAATTTAAAGATGAACAAACTGAGATGCAGTAAGATGAAGCAACATTTCTCATGGTAGGAAAGGTACTTCCTGATAAAGCGAGGGCTTAAATGCAATTATAACTCAGGAGGAAGTTGTCTTTTGAATATACTCCCTTTTTAATTTAAAAAAACTTTTTTTTTTGCAGTACTGAGGCTTGAACCCAGAGGCATTCTACCTCCAAGCCATGCCCCAACCCTATTTTTCCTTTTATATTAGGAAACAGGGTTTCACTAAGTTTCTGGGAGCCTCACTAAGTTGCTGAGGTTGTCTTCAAACCTGCGATCCTCTTGTCTCAGCCTCCCAAGTACTGGGATTACAGGGGTGCACCAAAAATTTTAATCAAAAAATAGTAGGGCAAAATGCCATATATGTAAAAATGTGTATGAGTGATATATTATGTATTATACACTACAAGTTTATATGTGTACATATATGTGTATGTGTAATAGATATATATTCAATCCTATGGCATATAATAGAAATCCACAAGCAAAATATCACATTTTATAGCAATAATTTTGGTAATAGTCACATAGTTTCTTAAAAAAAATTTCATGCTTTTTTGATGGCACAAAAGAAAAACATAAAATTTAGATTAACTGAATAAAGCATATTGTACAGGTATTTTGTGTTTAAGATAACTTTTAATTAGATATTCAGATATGTCCTGTGAATTTTCATCTTCCTTTAGCAATATAAGAGCTGCTATCAAACCAGCAATCCTAAAATAAACTATTTAGAGTGACTTTACAGCCGGTCGTGGTGGCGCACGCTTGTAATCCCAGTACTTTGGGAGGCAGAGACCGGAGGATCCGGGTTTGCGGCCAGTCTCAGCTCTTTCTCTCTCTCTCTCTCCGTCTCTCTCTCTCTCTCTCTCTCTCTCTCTCTCTCTCTACCTAGTGAGCCCCTCCGCAACCTCGTGAGACCTGGTTTCAAAAAAAAGTAAAAAAAATAGGGCCGGGGGTGTAGCACAGAGGTAGAACGCCCCTGGGTTCAATCCCTGGTACCGCAAAAAAAAAAAAAAAAAAAAAAACAAAACCAATGATAGAGTGACTTTACTTAAAATCATGACCTATAAGGAAATGGAGCTTAGTAAGCATTTGAAGTATGCACCATAATTGAAATAATAGATTCTAGATTAAAAGAGATAAATGAGGAACAGAAAATTATAAGTTTTGACAAATGATGACATAAAGATTAAGCCTAATCAATGTCTAAAGAAAAGATGTGTGAGCAATTATAATAAATAGTATTGACACTAACAACAATTATCATTATCAATATCAAATATATTATTATATATTTGATGCTTCCCATGTGTCAATCACACAGCTAAAATGGGATTATTTCTATTCATTCTTACCAGTACACTGTAAAATAGACAATATTATCATTTCCATTTTATAATTATAGACCCAATCAGCAAAAGCAGAAAAAATAGGTGTATTGACCAAAGTTCTGGCTAGTTTTAAATACAAGGAATCAGAACTCATGGGCATTAACCACCCTCAATCACTGTGTTCTATGGAAGTAAAAAGAACAAAGCTCTCTAGCGAGTATTTACAATGCTTTCCTCTGCTGTACAGTGTGGACAGGCAACACAAAGATCTTCACTACAGCAACATATGGTACAGTACAACAGGCCTATGTACTTTGAATAAATCATCCATGTACATTTTCCACCTTCTTTTGCTAATAAATGCCCAAACATCAAAAAATAGTGAATATGTGTCAGCCAATATTTTGAGGAAGCTATAGCTACCTCGTCTGTATAGATATAATATGTTATAAATATTTCTTGAACTTAAATCCATATAAACACACACACACATACACACACATATATGCACACACACATGATTTTATGGCTGTTGATAACTTTGTATATTGTGTATTGCCTTCTGACAACACCTTGGTGCTTGTGTACAATGTTATCACATGAAAATATTTTTAGAAATAAAATTCTGTAAATTACCGATGAAATGATTTTATTTCTCCATTTTATACCTTATGCTAGGATAATCCTTCAAAATTAAAGCAGTCCAAGAACTTCATTAAGCAATAAATTATTCTTCTCAAAAACTATCTATGCTAATGATGTGAAGACTGCCCAAGAACATTAGGGACACATACCTATAGTATATATGGGATATATAAACATATGACACTAATAAACCTGTAATATCTGTATTTTTAATATTACTCTAACATGGCAATGTAGATTATTTAAAAAATTATAAGTATTCAACATATTTGAGTCAGAGTGCACACTGACCACAGCTTAAGAGAAAACAAATAAATCTGTCAAGGTGACATGTTTGATTTGTAGAAGAATTTTTTTCTTGGGGAACCAGAGGTAAAAGTAGAAAATAAAATGTGAGTTTCAAAAGGGGAAAGCCAAAAACCTTCCCTTCTGAGGTAAACAAGGCTTTAGCCACTACTCAGATAGCCCTCTTCCTCTCTACTACATTTTAAGCCAGTAAAAAGGGCTGGTAAAAGACCCTTGGAAGTGAGAGCAAGTTGCACTAATGAGTCTCCTGATGCTGTCCCAGTGATGGGCACAGCCGAATCCCATCAATAAAACATTAAGATAAAGCACCCACAGCCCTGAAGGTAGCAGCCAAACCTCATTCCAGGGAGTTGCATTTTGTGTCAATTAAAGAACAGACTTCAAGAGATGAAATTCTTTTTGCTCAGGCTGATAGGACACCTCTGGCAAGCATTAGCACAATAATCACCATCATATTTTTTGCACCTCTCAGGTCCTAATGCAATGAGCACCTCTTTCATTTCTCACTGGTGGTGTACTGTTGTTCTAATTGACTCACCCAGACCTGCATTTCAGTCTCAATTGAGGTTGTTGGACACGGAAATGGAGCAACAGTCGCAAGCCTTTTTCAATCCTGTAAGTATTTCCTGTGTTTACAAATAAACCTATCAGTTTACTTTCTTTTTTCTTTTTTATTTTATTTATTTATGTATTTATTGATGGCTTCCCTCAGGAGAGTTTTAAGACAACTCTGCAAGGTAAGATAAGGATTTTTTTAATTTATTAAACTAAATGCTTCTATAAATACATTTGAATCCCACATGCTTTTTGGGGCATCTATTTCTCTAACATTTGGTTCTTGAATTCTAGGAAAAAACAACAGTGTAAAAAAGCAATATTAACACTAATTTATTCTCTTTCTTTATTTGTTGCAGCAGCAAATGATTCCATAAGTTAAATATTAGGATGGAATTTATAGTAAGCATTGGTATAGCTCTGCATTTTTAAAAATCACACTTCCATTAACTAAAAGGTTTTTGTTTAAAGGATCTTTTCTTCTGATTAAAATGCAGTTAGAATCATAAAATCCTGTGGTTTCACATTTGGTAATTTCAGGCACTTAATTTGCATTAAATTGACTTTTTTCTGTTTTTAAAGAATAAACAAGTTTACATTTTCACCTATAATCTGCCTCATCAGAAAGAGTTTGAACATTCAGGAATAGACAACTTGTCTCTGCCGATACATTAGTGTGTGATAGGATTTACTTGCCTTTTCTAAGATATCTAAGATACACCCTGATTAAAGAAGTAAGAAAATGACAGACCAATCGAACATTTTAATCTCACAAAGAGAACAGGTGCACAAACATTGAAAAGCACCTTGCTCCCCCACACCCTGCAATGTAGCAAATTCAAATATTGTCCATAATGAGATTCAACCTCAGCCCTCTTCCCCAGGGGCCCGGCACTGCCAGCAGCAACCTCTGACACCTCGCAAGGACCTGTCACCATTAGTGAGGACTCGCTCCACGCACTCCTTCCCCTCTTCCTGGCTTGCAACCCATGACAAAGCAATTTGGACCTTGAGAATTTTAGAATGAGAAAAAGCATCTCTGTTATCACCTCTCCTCATTTTATGTGTGATAAAATGTATGTTCCCTGAGCACGGAAGAGGCCAACAAATTTGCCTGCACTAAATAGTCATTTGGGGCCAGAACTGAGTTTAGAACACTTATTTCCGAATTTTCAGTTTAGAGACTCAGCCAATATATTGTGCTATGCTTTTGAAATTTAGAAGAAAATGATCAGATGAGTTGCTTTTTTTTTTAATGTATTTGAGACCTACACATATACATGGGCCATAAGGGAGGGAGAGAATCCATTCTGGACCAAAATTAGTGCTTCACAAATCAGAAGACCACGCCTCCTCAGCCTCTGTAATGAGTCAACATGAGAAATCTTTTCATTTGATATTCTTTTCAGATACTAAAAACATGTATGTTCAGAGGAGTGACTTGCCCAGGTCATGCTTTCCCGGAATGTGTTTTATTGATCACCCACCTTGGTCTTTGTGTATACCTATCACTCAGTACTTTGGGAACCAGAGAGAACTGTGTGCCCTGTGTTTTGCTGGGAATACAGCTCTGACCAAGCCGAAATAATTCTTGTGCTTGTAGTTTCTCTTGTCTGGAGGAAATATAAATATCTAATTATAAATTATAACTATGATAGTTGTTTTGTTTTCTAGGGAGGGGGATAATTACAACTTGAATTGAGATAAGAGGGTTGCTGGAGCAGATCTGGAGATCAAGAAAAGTCCCCTTTGAAGAACTAAGGTTAAACTGAAGCCTACTGTTTAAATAGAAATTGGCTCGTCCTAAACCCAAACACAAAGCAAAAAAGGATGATAAGAAATTAGTTCAGGCAGATGGAATGATCAATGTGAAAGTGCACTTGAAAGGAGGGTAGTGTAACTGAAGAATTGAAAGCACACAGATGAATGGATTATAAAACTATGGGAAATACATACAATGGAATTCTACTCAGCAAGAAGGAAGAACAAAATGTCTTTTGCAAGAAAATGGAAGGACCTGGAGACTATGTTAAGTGAGATCAGCCAATCACAGAGATTGAAGGGTCATATGTTTTTTCTAATATGTTCAAGCTAGGGAGCAATTGGGATATTAGAGGGACTCCAGAAATGGAGGAGAAACCTCAGCAGAGGCAGGGAGGTGGTCTAAGGGAAGGGGAAGGGGAAGAGTGAGGTTCATTAATGGAATTGCTACCATTGACTAAGTGTATATATGAGAATATACCAACATCAATCTCAGTACTCTGTATTGGGAAGGGGGGGAAATGGGGAGGTGGGGGGCACCAGGGACCATGTACATGTACAAAGACTGTCAACAAGATTTTCATTATGAGGTGAGACTATAATGCACTAATAAAAACACATAAAAAAAGAAAGCACACAAAGATAGCTGGAGAGTTTTGAGAAAGATAGATAATATTAGACTCTATTTGGTGACAGTCTGGGTAAAACCTCATTTCAAAACTAGGTCCGTTCATTTCCATCACACAGCTAGGGTTTGTTAATTCATAAAAAAACCATTTTCCGTTTTTATGCATCCTGACATAGAAAAAAAATTTGGAACTCAGAGCACTTTTCATATCCATGCATTCCACATACCAATCTGCCGCTTTTCTTGCAAACTCTCATTTTGATTGTGTAATCAAAACCATTGGCAGATATGGCCAGCTAAATAGAGTTAAGCAAATTATACCACATTACATCAAGACACGAAGCTCTCAGCCAGTGTACAATCCTTCATCATCAAACAGTTTGCAGTAAGAATGTATTTTGCAAGTTTCACTATCTCAATCTGTATATGCCCTCAAACCTTCCTCAGGCTCTGTCTACAATGTCAAATGGAGAGTTGAGCGATCACCCCGGGAAGGTTATCGATGGAGACAGTTCAGGTCAAATGAGTCCCCCTTTCTTAGCCTCTTCTCTATAACAGCCTCCTGGCTCCTCTTCAATTTGCCTGCATAAACAGAGCCTTAGGGCGATGGTGAGACTAGCAGGTACTCCAAACGTGCCTCAAATAATATTATAGAATGTAAGGTCTTGTCTACAAAGCATATTTGACCTGTAACATTTCAGGGCTAAAGGAGATGGTAAGCAATTCCACTCTAATTTCTTTCTGTTTCATTTGAGGAATCTGAAGCTTATTCAGTCATTAGTAGTATCTCATGGCATCACAGAAACACAGTCTGGTAGAAGCATAACTGAATACAAAGTTTTCCTTGTGCATAAGTATATTATGACTGGCATCTATTCATTCAGACAATCTTTTAGCAAAAACTTAGCATTTTATCTGTCCTGCAATACAAATAGGCATAACTAGCCAGAGCTTACTCTGTATTAGAGATCCAGCTCAGCAATCTACATATAATTTTTCTAATTGTCACACTAGGAAGGAGGTGTAATTATTAATCCCATTCTGCATAAAAAGACTAAAGATTTAAAGTATAGCTTCCTTCAAAATTACACAACTATTATGTGGTGGGTAGAATATCTCCCTCAGCCTGAAGTTTTAAGAATTATGTTATTCTGCCCCACACATAATAATTTGGAGAGTTTTCTGAAAGGGAAATATTAACTGACATATTCTACTTAATAAATATTCATGAATTCCTACTATGCATCTGGGATTGTGTTTCTTGCAAAGGGTCTCTTGGTAGGAGACACATTATATGGATTTCTTATATTTGTAGAGCATATAGTCTAGTAGGTAAGGATACCAAGATGAAATTGTTCTTATTGGACCCAAACAAATGTACAGACAGGAAGTTATGAGAGGGGAGGGCTCACACCTGTCTCTCTGGAGTAAATATTTTATTGAGGATTTTCTAAAATCCCCAAAGTGATATTTTCTCCTTTTTCACAAATCCTATATTTTGCATACTTTCTCCAGTTCTTTCCCATTACAGATTTCTGTAACATTTCTCTTTAACTGTTAAGACTAAAATGATTTAGACAATATACTCTGCTCTGAAGATGGCCACTACCAATGAGCTGATGTAAACTCCTGCCTTAGGTTTCCAAGACTAATGAACTTCATATCCCAGTAGCTTACATTAGCTTCTCCCTTTTTGCCTTTAAAAACTTCCCCAAGTCCCAACCTCCTTGAGTATCACCATAGTTTACCATGGCAAATGTATTCCCATTGCAAAGCACTGTCATTCCCGAATCAACATCATTATTCTTTGGAGAATCTCTGATGATTATTTAGATTAACTATGAGAATTACATTCAAATTCATTTAAATACTAAGATAACTTTTAATTGCCTTGTAAGTACCATTCGCTACTAAAGATTAACTTAAAGGCACTGAAACAGTTTAACAATAGCTCCTGTACAGTGATGCCAGAGATGTGTATGAAGTCAAGGCTTAAAGGAAGAGAAAGTTGACATCATGCCTTAGTCTACTTCTGTTGCTATCACAAAATACCTGAGAGGGTATAATGCATACAGCACAGATTTATTTTTTATAGTATTGGGGTTTGAGAAGTTCAAAAACATTTTCTGCTTCCAAGATGGTGTCTTGTTGGCTGTGTCTTCCAGAGGAACTGCCCCAGGCCAAGAAAAGACCTAAACTAGTTCCCTCCAATTTTGGAGAGCACAGCCCTCTTGACTTAATCACTTGCCAGAAAGCCCCACCTCTTACTACCACCCAAAGGGGATTCAGTTTCAGCATGCATTTTGAAGGGGATATAAACAGTGAACCCATAGCACAACACGAAAATAAAAGTGAAGATTGGGTAGGAGAAAGAGTGAGTAATAAGATGCTGGGCTGGAAAAAAGCTTAGTGCATATGAGGCACAGAGATGGCCGGGTTGACTGCAGTCCACTAAAGGGACAAGTGCTAGAAATGAGGCAGGAGAGAAAAGGACTAAGATAAGAGCAGCAGGGCCTCCCAGGCTGCAGTAAAGTGTCCTGTGTCTTTTGAAAGTTTGACCAGGGAAGTATAGTGATAGGGTTTGTACTTTCAGAACACCTCGATTTCTATGTAGCAAAGGGATGCTCTAAGAGAGAGCTTCCAATTAATAAATGCCCACCTCTCTTTCTGCCCTGTTCTATTGGCGATTATGCAAATGCTGTGATTAAGAACCTTTTTATGATTAAGCTTAAAACATGTTTTCAAGATTGGTGTGTGGCATGCTTGGCTATGTAAAGTACTCTGAGTTCCAATTTTTTTCGGTGCCATGATACATAACCTTTGCTTTCTCCCTTTGCTTCGGTTCATTTTTCATTCCCTCTTACATGGCCTGTCATGGATTTTCCTGTTTCCTCCTTTCTCCTATTCTCCATTTGTCCTTCCTCCATATCACTGTGAAAGTGATCTTTCTTATACATAGACCTCTTTGTATCTTTCCATGTCAAAGACACATATGCACAGTAAATTGCTTTCCATGGCTTATAATGCAAAGTCCATATAGATTTACCTTGATATAATTGCCTTTTATAATTTTGAACGAACATACTCTCATTGATCACTCTCATAGAAAAAAGATCCCTCTTTATTTTTTCCTTATGATAATGGATGCATGCAAGGTGCTGTAAACTGCTTTTCACTTATTTTTCAAACAAAGTGCAGTAATCATAAGTAGAAGCAGTTCAGGTAGAAGCAGAGATGATTATGTACTGAATATTTAGATTAGATTACATATAATGTAATGCAACAACCTACACATTTTCTTATTATAGTTGAATTTATAGTAAAAGTAATGGCTGTCATTTAAGGCTCTCATATATCCAAGCACATTAATAGATAATTTGTACAACTGACTGTGAGTTTTTTATTCAGTTATTTAACATAGTACAAAAAAAAGAACAGCTAATACCCTCCTTTCAAGAAGCATAATATTCCAGTGAATCATACTATTAGATTTTATAGAGATAAGTATTATTAAAGAATGTTTTCTTTAATTTCCTTCCTTTTACAATTTACTTCCTCCCCCAAGAACCACACAGATTTGCCTTGGAAAAAAAAAGTATAAATAAGCAGACTTTCTCCATATTGGCCCCCAATGAAAATTCAATGCTTAGCTAAGTGGCGTTCCTTAACATGTCTATATAAAAGACAGTTACAGCTGCCAGAATAGAAATGTGGATTTTTAACCTTGTTTTGATTCAGTCACCTACATTGTCAAGGAAGTACACCAATTGGACGATCTCTTTGAAGCCTTGCCTCTGCCATCGGTATTCATTTTAATGTCATGCCATCGATGTGCCTCTTCAAGTGGAGATCATTTCATTCTTTATATAGTTAGGTAGCCAAGAGTGCTTCTCTCCCTGGGAAATGCAAGGAGTACAAAATAAGGGACCTTCTGGTTTGAGGAACAAAGTCCAAAGAAAACCCCTGGTGAGACTGTCAAAGGCAGAATGTAAAGAGATGTGAGAAGGTGCCACATATTATCCAAAAGGAGGAAGAGTGATTGGCAAGGTCAGGCTATTTGCAGAGATAGCATTTGAGCCCAGTTCGATTGAAACTTGAAAGCTTAGATAAGTCAAAGGCCAGTGAGACAGGGAAAAGAAAGACAGAAAAAAAGTCAAGCTTTTCCTTATAGGAAACTTAGTAAGAAAAAGAATCTCCTGTATTCAAGGAATTACATAAATGAAAAGAGAATCTAGTATACAGGCCTTAGAATAAATTAAAAGCACACCAAATTTTATTTTTATTTATTTTTTTGTGTGGTACTAGGGGGATTGAATCCAGGGATGTTCTAACTCCGAGCTACACCCTTCAGCCCTGTTTTATGTTTTATTTTGAAAAAGGGTCTCACTAAGTTGCTGATGACCTTGCTAAGTTGCTGAGGCTGGTTGTGAACCTGCCATCCTCCTGTCTCAGCCTCCCAAGTACTGGGAATTACAGGCGTGCGCCACCACACCTGACAAGCAAACTTATTTTTATTAGGTCAACAAAAAGATTAATTGTGACGGTGTGCAGGAAGACCATGCAGGATCTAGTGAGAGGAACAAAAAGTAAGTGATTATAATAAAGAAGGATTATAGTTATGGTAGAAGAGAGACAGGATGTCACAGGACAATGCGACAGGCTCCCAGACCCAAAGCATTTCTCTGCTACATAGTCAAGATCTCAATGACGGCTGTCCCCTGGAGGGTATGTATCAATAGAATACCTTCTTGTCCTGTCCCTACATGCAGCTTTAATTGAGCATTCTTCCACAGTCTCAATAAATCCTGCAGCCATTCTAGAGTAGTCTCTGTTCCAGTTGAAGAAATGTTAGCACTCATTTGTCATGTACTTACCAGTGTCTACTTAGCAATGTGTTTTGATTAAGAGTGGAGAGAAAAATAGCCATATTGCCCTTGGCCTTCAGGGGAAGCATATGTGTTAAGCTAATTATGATAATGTCTACTGGAATGCATAGATCACTTAATTTGTGTCAGTCTTTAACGTGGTTATATCATCTCATCTTTACATCATTCCTATAGTATACGTATTATTTTAATCTCCACTTTGCAGGTGAGGAAACTGATCTTGCAACAAATATACGCACTTGTCTATAGTTATATAGTAATATGCATCTAAAAAAATCATACTCAAGCCAGGCGTGGTGGCACATGCCTGTAAACCCAGAACTTGGGAGGCTGAGATAGGAGGAATGCAGATTTACAACCAGTGTCAGCATCAGCAACTTAGATCCTGTTTCAAAATAAAACATAAAATAGGATTGGGGGTATAACTTGGAGATAGAATGCCCCTGGGTTCAATCCCCAGTACCAACCCCCGAAAAAAAGAAAGTGAAATTCATAGAAGCAGAGAGTTGAATGGTGATTGTAAGGGTGTGTGTGTGTGTGTGTGTGTGTGTGTGTGTGTGTGTGTGTATGGAATAGGAACATGTTGGTCAGAGAAAACAAAATTTGTTAGGCAGAATGAATAAGTCCTGGAGGTCTGTTGTACAGTATTTTGACTATCCCTTATACTAATGTACATTTGAAAATTGCCAAGAGTAGATTTTAAATATTCTCACCACAAAAAGGTGATAAGTATGTGAGATGATGGGTATGCTTATTAGCTTAACTTAATCACTTAGAAATATATACATATATTAAAGCCTATAGTACACAATCATATATACAATTTTCTTCTGTCAATTATATCTTAGAAAAGCTGAGAAAAATAACCCCTTGATTTCAGACGCATGTAATCTGACTCCAGGCCATACACACATATCCATTATGATCTCTTCCATGAAGTTACTATAGACCTTATCATTCATTGTGTTTTAGATTTAAATTGTTTTAAGGCTTTCATGTTTCGGGAAAGGCACCATAGCAGAGTCTCTAGGACCAGTTTCAAATTTTGATGTCTTTACTTATTCACAAGAAAACCTTGAGGACATTGCTCAAGCATTCTGCAATTAAGTCATTGTCACAATGGGAATAATAATAGCCCATAACTTATAAAGTTGCTATACTGAATGAATTAATGCATATTAAACTATTGGAGCAGGGCCCAGCAAATAGTAAGCGCCCATCTTTAGTTATCATCACCAGATTATTATTATTATTTCTAGCACTAATAGAATTACAATTACCACCATCATTCAGCAAATCTATTAGAATCATTTACCATTGTTAAAATAGGCATTTATTTCCCCCCTTTCCTTATATGATGTCTAGGCACATGAAAATAACCAGCAAATATCAAGTTCTCTGACTCAACACTAACAAAGCATCTATAACTGTATCTCTCTGTTTTATGCTTTTATTAATGTACACCTTTCTTCTATTTCAGGTGATTCTTGAGGAGACATGTTGAGACTCCAATATCATTACAGACTCAGGGGGAAAAAAGTCCCCAAATGTTGCCTTAGGAAGGTGCATAAGACAGAAATAAAGGAACAATGATGTCAAATAGCCCTAAGGACCAGAATCTGGAATATGGTGGAGTTGCCTTTATTTAACTCCTGCTCACTACTTTCTTATTCACAATTCACTGGGTCCAATAAGCAAAGGACCTGATTCTCATTTATTAAGGCAATACCTCCATTCCAGGTACTGTTATCCATGTTCACAATTTTTGTTGTTGTTCTTTTTTTAACCTGTGTTCTTCCTAACAGTTTTATGAAGTATGACATATTACCTCAAAACTATTTTTAGTTGACAAACTCCCAGCTCAGAGAGATGAAGCAAGTTGTATAAAGACGTGTGTGTGTGTGTGTGTGTGTGTGTGTGTGTGTGTTGTATTGGGCAGAATGCCCCTGAGCTACAACTCCAGTCTTTTTTTCTTTTTTTCCTTTTGAAACAGGAAACAAGGTCTCATTAAGTTATGGTGTGCTGGACTCAAACCTGAGATCCTCTTATTTCAGCTTCCCAAGTACTGAGATTTCAGGTGTGTGCCATTGTACCCAGCTTAAAGAAATCTTAATAAATGATGGATGTTTGCGTTTAGGTCTCTGATTTTCAGGGTTTAGTCATTCTCCTCTGGGATACGGTACATCCTACATTCATGAAAAATTAATGAACTAGTTTATTCATCAGTCCAAGAAAATTATTAATGTGCCAAGAGAGTGTTAACTGAACCCAAGTCCATTGGCTCCTCAGAAAAGGCCCCAGTGAATTGAAGACCTGCTGGTGAGGCAAAGAGAAAGACTATTTAGTAAGCCATTAAAGCTAAGATGGTGAACTTAGATCCTGGAAGACTATCTTAACTCAGCATAGATTTTAAGCTCATTTTCTCTTTAGAAAAGGAGGAAAGAAGAAGAAGGAGATGTTAGGGTGGGAGATGATCGATGACTGTGGACTTCCAGGCATCTCTATGTTGGTCTGGAACATACATCATGTACAGAGCCAGGAGGTTAGTGATCTGTTGATTTGGCATATAAATATGATGCCCCTATAAATATTGAAAATATATGAGTTATTCTTATGTTTCTGTCATCAGCCTTGAAGGAGGAGGAGAGGGACTGGGGGACATTTCAGATAAATCAAGCTTGTGCTGCAAGTTTCAGACACATTCCTCAGATGACTGACCTGTCTACATGCAGAGTTGAGCAGACACAGTCTAACCCGAAGGTTAAGGCAGCAAAGAAAACAGACACAGTGTGACAGCAGAGACGCCAAGGGTTCCCACCCCTGTTTAGTCACCAACCGACATTTGTAGAGGCCCCTGTGAAGAGTCAGTGTTTTTGACAAAGCAGCCTTCAAGTCCCTGAAAAGAAATCTAGTGAAATGTTATAATCATAACCCACACATTAGAGAGTAATGATATTTTAGTCAGCTTTGAGATCTCCAAAATTAGTGCTATTCAAAGACAACTGAAAGCAAGTAATCATAAGTAAGTAAGGCAAGGGGGGTTATTTAGGTTTTTTCTCTCAGTTTCAGGGACCCTCAACATAGCTGAGCAGATATTGGCACCATGACCTTGGGCTAAATAAACATTTTTCCTTTACAAGTTACTCAGACTCAGGTATTTTGTTATAGCAAGAGAGAAAAAAGGAATAATACAATTTTTTGGTCCTGAGGATTAATAGTGATTTCATTCTCTGTTATTACCCTTCTGTTGTTTTTAATTTATAAATTAAAAGGTTTTGCAATTTAAGCTGCCTATAATGTTATTCAAAGATATTTCTTATCGATATCATTACAACAGAGGAGATTCCTGAGAAATGAAAATGAGAAAAAGCATGTGGATATATGTAGGGTTTCCATATAGGTTGTCAAATTGCTTTTCTGTAATGTCTGCAGACAAGGGAGGCTTTGAAAAGAAGAGAGATTTCAGAGCGTACGCAACATGGGAAAGGCAAGGAGAGAGGGCAAAGATTGAGATGTTTGATGGTAAATTTAGGATGGAAGAGACAGAGAAACATGATAAAATATCAAATAACATAAAATAGCAAAATAATTTAAGACAAATAATATTTGTTTTAAATTCTCAGCCAATTTAGAATCTAGAAAATACATAGTGGATGATACTTTAAAATTCAAGATATATTTTCTTAAAGAAAGTGACTGAAGGGTGGCCAGCACTATGTGCTTTTCGGAGTCAGCAAAGAAGACACCACGGAAGTCTATATTTAGCATCATGCGCTGGCATTGGTGTGTGGTCCTGGGATTTCCAGGCCTTCTATACAAAGGTTGCCTGTATGTTTTACTGAGCTGCATTTGAAACAGGATGATTACTGATGAAATGAAGGCTCTCTCACAAGATGTGTAGAAATAATCCCAACAATATTCAGGCTGTTTTTGGCAGCCCAGGGCCATCCATCATTCTCACAATTGAGCCTTGATGCAATTATGAAGACACTGAGTTCTCTGTGGTCCTAAATCATGCCAATGAAGATGAGAATGGATCCCTTTCCTGTAATTATATTTTCATTTTCAAAATTGAAAAAATAAACGGAGATAAAGCAGTGCTAATTACATGATACTTTAATATTTATTTGTTGGTGGGGACTAAATTATTGCCCATTCCTTCCCATTCTAATATTTCCCTGAGATGTTTTACTTTCTTGTATCTTTTCCCTCTTTTCTAAATTTGCATTACTGGGACTCATTTAAAAAATATTTATAGATAAAAATTGAAGTTCAAATTATTTGACTAACAAGTTTGACACTCTGGAAAATCATGTCAGTTTTTGGAGAATTATTATTCCTCAGGTAAACAATGCTAAATGAGAGCATTCATAATCATATTTAACAAGTAATTACTGAGATTATAATTAGGGACTATAAAAACAATGTTATTCTCTGCTTTTTAGGAACTCACATTCTAATGATAGCGGCAGACAGGTAGGAATCAGAAATCCTGTGTTTTTAAAGACTACTAGAGTTAAAATCCATGTCTGGTGTTTTTCCTCATATGCTATGCTGCTAGGATAGTAGAATATACAGGGCTCTGGAGAACCCCAGAGAAGGGACATCTAACCCAGACTGGGGAGGTAAGAAAGTCATTGCCAAGGGTAGATAATGGCTAAATTGAATTACCCAGGAAGTGCTCATAAACCAACAGCCTGCAGGAAGAATCATTAGTTTGCAAAGTCTTGAGAGTGTCAAGGAATCTTTAGAGCTGGGGAATTCAGCATATCTGAGATTTGAGTTTGAGGTGAGATCCATGAAGGAAGCATGAGGCTGAATCACAAATGAATGCTCTAAATTTGTTCTCCATTCTTCTGAAAGTATGTCATTGTTGGAAACTTTCACACAAATGACACAATCATATGGACAGCTTAGAAAGTCCTCCCTTAACTGGATATGGTGATGCACGCCTGTAATCCCAGTACTTGGGAGGCTGGGACAGGAGGATTGCATGTTCAATGTTTCAGATTCAGGGCCAGCCTCAGCAACTTAGCAAGACCCTGTTTCCAAATAAAAAATAAAATAGGATGGGGGGTTGTAGTTCAGAGGTAGAATGCCCTTGGGTTCAAACCCCAGTACCAAAATAAATAAATAAATAGTCCTGGTGGAGATATGGAAGTAAATTTGGACACTTTGGTAAGTGAGAATGTCAGTTTTATTCTTTGCTAGACTAGATTAATAGTCCAACTCTTTTCTGTGAGAACAAAAGGAAGAATGGAGAAGAGGAGATGTAGGCAAACTATTTATTGTCAAGGATGTTTCATAAGAGTTTGTTTCATAAGGCTCAGTCTTTTAAATCCCACAGATTTACAACTGGGCATCTTTCAAAACAGGGGCTGCTGAAATCAGAAAGAATGAAAGCTAAATTGCCTTCAACTTAGAAGAGATTTTTTCAGCGGCAATTTGCCTATGTTTGGTGTGGAATTAGGTATTGAAATCCACTCAAGTTTCTAATTTTCAGCTTCCTTGCACCCACACAGCCTCACAGCTGTGAGATTGCTAATATAATGGATTCCCACTTAAATCTAACAAGGGGCCCACTAAATAAACATCCCTACATGATATATTTTCATGTAAATAAAGACTAGATCAAAATGTGGATCTTAGTCAACTTAAGGGTCTATATTTTAGCAGAATGATTCTTAAAAATACTCTAATTAAATATGTAGCATTGACCAAATTGTGATAATTAGATCTAATTCCTTTCATGTGAAGTTAAGGGATTGCTATTTTAAACACTGAACACTACTGAGAGATAGCGCTGGTGTGGCACTTCAATATCAACTAGCCTAAAAACCAGATAGAGGACAGCTAGACAAATGAGGACTGGGTCGAAGCCTGGAGATTTCTAACTTATGATACTGGGATGACTTCCCCTGGTGAGTCAAAATTAGAACCTCCCCCTCTCAAAGCCTGATTGATGGTTTGCTTCCATCAGGGAAATCGGATAAACAAATTAAAATACAATGCAAAACTCTGGGCTGTACTGTACCTCTATAGTATTAGAATGTTTGAGACTTGAGAACTGGGACTCTGCATTCTAGTAAAAAAAAGTATAGCAAGTAATTTCTGTGTACAGAGTTTGATAATGACTGCTCTAAGACTGTAAGGTCCCCTGTGATGCTAAACTCATTGGAATCCATGATTTCACTGAAAGCATCCTGGTGGTTTTACATAGAACGAATGTTTTTGAAATGTAGTGGCTGCTTTGAAATATTTCTGTTCTCACCACCTAGAAAATGTTTCAAAGGATAAGACAGAAGAAAATTTATACATGCGGTTAGGTGTGGGTATGTGGGCTGGGGGTACAGAGGGGCCGTCAGTAATATATTCTTGTCTGTGTCTCCAGTGCCTGGCACAAAGCCTGAGGCATGGCAGGAATCCAGTAAAATGTGTGGAATGAATTAACTGATTTGAAAGTCAGTGACTCTGCTCTCAGCAGGGAAGTGGTGGAGGTAAGTTTCGGCTTCTGAAGTGAAGCCTTGAATGCTCCCAGTAATGAACTCTGCAGTCATCGCTTAATGGGGAATGGGAAGCAATTCCTTCAGAGGCATTCTGCAAGGGGTTCTAAACTGAAAAACGAAGTCATGTTTTTTGCCATTGCTAAAATTAAATAGGTGGGCTGCTCCCTTTTGTTTCTTCTGCATGCAGCATTGCCACTTACCTCTAGATGGTGCTGCCGGCTCACAGCTAACAGCCACAAGCTACACATTCAAGGAAGAGTGGAGTTTTCTTTCTTTATTTATTTTTCTTCTCTTTTTCGAGGTACTGGGGACTGAACCCAGGGGCATTCTACCTCCAGGCTACACCCCCAGCCCTATTTTTTATTCTGAAACAGGGACTCACTAAATTGCAGAGGGCTTCACTAAGTAGCTGACGCTGGCCGCGAACCTGTGATCCTCCTGTGTTAGCCTCCCAAGTACTGGGATTACAAGCGTGCGCCACTACGTCCAACTAAGAGTGGGGCCTTCTGACATCCAAGGTACCATTGTATATTTGTATCTCTGCTTCTGGCCAATTTGCAGGAAACTGTATTTGAAAGTGCATCCATTTGTTTTTATGTGTTTTTTTTTTCTTTTTGTGGCACTGGGGGTTGAACCCAGGGGCATCCTACCTCCGAGCTACACCCCCAGCCCTGTTTGTTCTTCTTTATTTTGAAACAGGGTCTCGCTAGGTTGCGGAGGGCCTCACTAAGTAGCTGAGGCTGGCCGTGAACCTGCGATCCTCCTGTCTCAGCCTCCCAAGCATTGGGATTACAAGCATGAGCCATCATGCCCACATTTGGCCAATGTGGATCACCTTGCCTTCTCTTTCTCCTCTCCTTATCTTTGTTTTCAAATGAAGAAGCCTGTTTTTAGGTATTCTTAATAGCATTTCTCATTATGTCTATGCTGTTCTTTATTTGTGGTGTGCATGTGGTAGGAAGGTAGAAAAACTAATCCACGTTAGAAAAAAATACCTGGGCTCTCGGGGCGGTTCGCGTTTGCGGGCGGCGGCTCCGGGCTGCGGGTTGGCGTCCACCGCCTGGTTCTCCCACCGTGCTCGCGTCGCCATCGTCTTCTCCCCCGTCGGCTCGGCTCCAGGCCGGACTGCACGCCATGGCTCCTCGCGGGAGGAAGCGGAAGGCCGAGGCCCGGCGGTGGAGGCGGACGACGAGCGGGAGAAAGTGGCCAACGCGGGGAGGCGGTCGTCGTCGCTGAGCACTGCAGGAGCTGACGCGTCTACGCGCAACGCCGCGGCCTGAGCTCCGCGCTGCCCCGGAGCCCCAGCTTCCGGTGAAGGTGAGCCAGGTGAGCCGTCCAAGCCCCGGGCAGCTTCCAGGTGACGCTGCAGCGCCTGACGCAGCAGTGCTGAGCTCGCCACGCAAACTCAAGTTCCCCGAGCCTCAAGAAGTGGTGGAAGAATTGAAGAAGGACCTTTCTTAGGAGGTTTGGGCAGACCTAACCTCATGCTGAGCTTTCTGTCCCTGGTGATGTTGGAGCACCTATGACGGGACATGGCCAAACATCAGTCATATACCTGAAGCCATGGTTTCCTCTCCTCCAGAAATGATGGTTCAGATGTGAGGCAGTCCTCTACTAAGGGATTGTAAAAGTGTTTGGATTTGGTTTGTTCAATAAAAGATTAAAATAAAAAAAAGAAAAAAATACCTGATTCCACCTGGAGATATTCTATGTTGGACTCTGTACATAGGGATCTCCACACGTACATACCCCATATGTAACCTTGCCCAAGATATTTGATCTTGGTGAGTCAAGTTTAGCTATCTTTAAAAGAAAATAGCTTAACACTAGAAATACAACATTATTTTTAAAAATTGAAAAATATGTAGCACATGCATACTGCCCTTGCTTTCCCAAGAAAGACACACCATTTTTTAAAAAAATGATCTCTTTCCCAGTGAGCAAAATCTAGGATTAAAATTCATTCCTGACACAAAAAAAAGATGGATGGGTGTTTGCATATAGTTTAAACCCCATGCTAAGGTTTAGATAAAGTTTGTGTCCCACATAGTTCATGAGTTGGAAGCTCAATGTGGCGATGTTAAAAAGTGGTGGGATCTTTAAGAGGTGGAGCCTAGCAGGAGATCATTAGGTTACTGGGGGTACTGTCTTTGGAAGGCATTAAATAGTTCTCTGGGACCCCACTTATTTCTCTGGAGAGGAATGTTTGTTTTTGTGGTACTGGAGATTGAACCCAGGGGCATTCTACCTCCAAGCTACACCCTCGGCCCTATTTTGTAATTCTTTATTTTGAAACCGAGTCTCACGAAGTTGTGGAGGGCCTCACTAAGTAGCTGAGGCTGGCCGCGAACCTGGATCCTTCTGTCTCCACCTCCCAAGTACTGGGGATATTATAAACAAGCAAGTCACTGCCCAAGTTGCTCTCTGGCTTCCTGACTCCCATATGATCTCTTCCTCTCATATGTGTTCCACCCTTGTGATGCCATCTGCCAAGAGGGTCTCACCAGAGCAGAGCCAGTATCAGTGTGACTCACCTTGAGCTTCTAGAACTGTAAGCCTCTTTCCTTTCTAAAATGCCAGGTCTCAGGTATTTTATTATAGTAAGGAAAAATGAGCTAATATATCCTGACCTTGTAAAATTCTGTTATCATACGTCCGTTATTTGAGACTAAAGAAGCGAGGTCACCTGCCTGTATTCCCATGAAACAAGTTGTAGACAGAAAAGTAGAATCCTAGTGGGACACTAACTCTCAGTTCAATACACATGCCCGATGCTGATGGAGTCTGTTGTTGCTTTTTTTCCTCTAAAATTCCAAGCTAAATTCAGAGTATCATTAGTCACATCCTAGAAAATTGGTTGCAATTCATTTATGAGTCAATAAGAATTTATTCAGTAAATTCACTTACTAGGAGTTCAAAACTGTGCTGCAAATTGTGCCAAAGAGATCAAAGAAAAGGTTTCTGTGTTCTAGAACCTATCATGATTGCAGAAAAGAATAACTATGTAGAATGCTGCTATGTGAAATAATCCTATCTCCCATATTGAAATGTTTATTAAGTACAGAGGGGGCATGAGATAGAATAGACATATGTATCAGGAGCTTTTTTAAATTTTTTTTGTTCTGGGGATTGAACCTAAGGGCATTCTACCTCCAAGCTACTTGCTTAGCCCTATTTTATTTATTTTATTTTGAAACAGTGTCTTGCTAAGTTGTTGAGGGTCTCTTGCTAATTTCCTTAGTCTGGTCTTGAACCTGTGGTCCTCCTGGCTCAGCCTCCCAAGTACTGGGATTACAAGTATGCAACACCACACCCAGATAGGAGCATAGTTAGTGCTGTCTTGGGGGACAAAGACATGCTGTAGCCTCAAAACTGACAGAGACAGCATAGGCCATTTTTGTTTTTGAGAAACAGGACATTACGAGAAGTTATTGGCGGTGGATGAATATATATATATATATATATATATATATATATATATATATATATGTTTAGGCTTTAAACTATGAAAACAATAATGACAGCAGCACACACCTATCAGGTGCTCCCATGTGATGGCTCGTTTCTCACGCCACCGCGGTGCCTGCTTGTAGGTGAAAGCCATGTCCCATTTTATGGATCTGAAACTTGCGATCCAGGGATGTTGAGGGGTTTCCTCAAGGTCGCACAACCAATTGCAGAGGTAATTTCAAAGCTTGTGCCTACAGCATCTACCTTGGACAGTCTTTCTGATTGCCTTTTGATTAGAATTGAAGAGAAAAGTAATGAAATACCTGCATTGGTCCATAAGTAATGTTAGATTTCGGCTTCACCAGCAAGATGAGGAATGTTTCCCTGAATCAGGCAGCAGTTAACACTTGACCATGAAGGACATAAGGAAGGCACAGGGATAAAAGGGACATGGAGCCGTTCAGTGCAGCAAGGTTTGCACCAGTCACAGCTTCAGGAAAAGCAGGAGACCAGACGGCTGATCATGGAAGTGAACCCACAGGATTAGAAACCACAGCTCAGGGTCCTGACAACAGCAAAGGGAGAAGAGGAGCCTCGGCATATAGGGACCTGGGTGTAAAACACCGAAGAGTCTAGAACTGACACCTAAAATTACTTGTACGATGGTTATGGAAACATCACCTTTTTGTGGCAAAGTTGCTTCCATCTGTAAGTGCAAATAGGGAAGCACACCATTTTCTTCCTTTTACCTCTTTCCATGGTAACCTCAGCACATGGAATTGGAAGTGGAAGAAGGTGATAATCTAAGCATTGTAGGTTAAGGAAGGTTGGGCTATTCTTACAGTGTCAAGAAACTAGGCTAAAGTCTCTATCAGTGCATTTTAAAACTTTTATTTCCAACAAAATTTTCTGTCTTTTATTTTTCTTTTTTGGGGGGAGTGAGTACTAGGGATTGAACCCAGGGACATTCTATCTCTGAGCTATACCCCTAACCCTATTTATTTATTTATGTATTTATTTATTTATTTTTGAAATGGTGTGGTGCTAGGTTGCTGAGAATCTTGCTAAGTTGCTTAAGCTGTCTTGGAACCTGTGATCCTCTTGTCGGGGCCTCCCAAGTACTGAGATTACAGGTTTGCACCACCATACCCAGCATAAAACTTGATTTCTTGAAGCCAGAATGATTCTGAAGTCAAAGAAGAGACTAGATTCTTCAGAAGACCAAGTCCAGGCACATGAAAGAGGAAGTTCAGAGGAGGAATTGTTCTTGGTGGATTGTGCAGGGGTATATTGGTCTGTCTTACTCAAATTGTTTATTTTCCATAACTATGGACAGTCCTGCTCCCAGCAATAGTATTCCTGAACAGTACTATTCCCAGAGTTCTCCATTCCAAAAGAGAACCAGGATCAAACAATTTGATTCAGACGTCTCTTTTACAGGTGAGCTATCTTTTATCTCTCTTCCCCTTTTCACTTTCTGGATTAAAGAATGAAAGAGAGAGAGAGAGAGAGAGAGAGAGAGAGAGCGAGAGAGAGCGAGCACATATTTACATATGAATTTAAATGCCTTTGTATGCTGAAGCATTATTTATAAGCAAGAAACAGCCCAGCCTGAGCATCCTCGGGCCAACGGGACATCAGGGCAATCAGCCCCTTCAGATGCGGCGCTCCATCTGTGTCCTGCCCTGTGGGTTTCTGTAACATCGCTGATTATTCATTCACAGACCTGCTCATCCCCTCGCACTATACACTGGGCACAATTGCTCATTGTTCTCCACTGATTAGAATGCGGTGATTTATAAATGGATGATGCAAAAGAAAAATAGACCAAGGCCATTACTTGTAGGTAAATTTTCTAGTTCCTAGACTCCGGGGTAGTCAGTCTTCTCTGGACTTTTTCCTGCCCAGTTGTGTTAGGATTTTCTTTCTTTTTCTTTCTTTTTTTTTTTTAATGACATTCTATACTGGCAACTGAACCAAACTCCATGTGTCTCCAATTCTAAAAAACAGCTTAAATATTACTTTTTTCACGACAGTGAACGTATCTAATTTACTCTCATATTGTCCTTTATGTGAAAACCCTAATGTTAGATTCAAAACCTCTAAATTGACAGACTAAAAGGGCTGAGTAGGAAGTGTGAGTATTAACACCTCAAGATTGTCACTGCTAAGAACTCAAGATGGCTCACTTCCATTAATTGCTGATGGGCAAAAGTTTAGACAGTGCCAGGGCCAGTGCCTTCTATTGTGCCTCTGTGGGTTAGTTTTCAGAGTTCAAACTGTCTTTAAATGTTGCTTTAGATAGTAAGCATCTCCTTTCATAGGCAAAGAAGGGAGACTGAGGAAGAGGTGAGAAATGAAACAAAAGGGTGCTTTCTGCACTTCCATCCCGAGTTGGACCCAAACAATCAATGCTCACCGCCTCCTGAGAGGTGGGAGCCCAGCTTGGCAGTGCCCTGATGTCTCCGGGGACACTCACATAGCATAGACGAGATCTGCCCTGCAAGAGCAGGTGCTCATACACAACAACTACAGCAACAATCCAAGCATGTATGCAGTCCTAAAGAATTAGGGAGGAGGGGATTAATTGAAGGCTAAACAGAAGTGAGAATGTGAATGAAAGAAAGAAAAGGCTGTGTTTGTGGTTATGGGTTCCTAATTCTTAATTATTTCAATCGATGAGAGACTAGCATGTTAACGTCTGACAAATTTATCTAAGACGTGGCAGATGAGACCTCCCTAGGTGTCTATGAACAAACACCTTTGTTTTCCGAAATCAATGATGGAAGATATAAATTAATATGTTTAATTAAAAATTAAAAATTCAGCAATGAAAACAAAAATAAGTTCAGTAAAACACAAGGCAATTTTACGATATTTTATATTGCTTTTATATTTTTCTTGTAGAAATTGTCATTTGCAGGAAAAATGGATGGACCTGGAGAACATTGTGTTAAGTGAGATTAGTCAGTCACAGAAAGTGAAGGGTTATATGTTTTCTCTCCTATGAGGATGTTAGGGAGTAACTAGGATACCAGAGGGACTTCAAATAATGGAGGAGAAACCTCAGTGAAGCGAGGGAGGGGTCTAGGAGAAGGGGGATGTGGGCAGAGGGAGGATCAATGAAGGAATCACTTCCATTGACATTATGTACATATGTGAGGATACCAATGCCAATCTCAATATCCTCTATGGGGAAGGGAGAGAGTGGGGAGGGAGCCAGGGGAAAACTCACCAAGTGCTGTGTGCATGAATGTCACTATGACTATGAACTACATTATGATGTGAGACTATTATGCACCAATAAAAGTTTAAAAAAATCATTCCCTGTATTTTTGAAACTTGCACCATTTTTCCCTTCCACTAGCAGCACTAACCCACAAAAAGAGATAAGTGATATATATATATATATATATACATATATATATTACACATCAAGCTATATATATACATATATATGTATATATATAACACATCAACTTCAGCTCATAGCTGTTAATATTTAAAAATATTCTAATGTAAATTTTCTTTGCCCTTTCTTCTTATATATTTTCTAGAAAAATCAAGTTGGAGTGTAAGTGTAAACCTATCTTCCTATTCAAATTCTATTCAGGATCACAAGATTTCTCTTACTAGTAGAAACCCTCACATTAGAGATAGGAGTTATAAGCCGGGCGTGGTGGTGCACACTTTGTAATCCCAGTACTTGGGAGGCTGAGACAGGAGGACTGGAGGTTCACGGCCAGCCTCAGCAACTTAGTGAGGCCCTCCACAATTTAGTGAGACCCTGTTTCAAAATAAAGAATAAAAAATAGAGCTGAGGGCATAGCTCGGAGATAGAATGCACCTGGGTTCAATCCCTAGTACTCAAAAAGTAAAAAAAAAAAAAAAAAAGAGAGAGAGAGAGATAGGAGCTATACAGTTCAAGTCCTATGAACCCGTTTTAGCAACCTAAGTCCCACTACTGCCTGAATCAGGAACAGTCCTGGAAAAAAAGACTCAATTATTTGGAAAAAATTTATACAGGGGAATCTGAAGGAAAGAGGGCTGAAGAGCTGAACAGATTTGCTTTTTATACATGATGACTCTAAAGTCTACAAAGTTGGATTTAAAAGCAGAAGTTTAATTTTCCAACACACAGGCCACTGCCAATTTTCTTTGATACCACAAAAACTTATGAAATTCTGTTATTTATTTTTTAAGAGAGAAAGGTATAATGGCAAGTGGAGTGTCTGTGGGGAAGTAACAATTCTTTCAAAAAGTAAAACCAAAAGAAAACATATTACAAATATTAACCCATCTTTCAGCTCACTTTCTTACATGCTAATCACTGATATTCATCATAATGATGGGAAGCCTAGCCAAAGCCCCAAGGATCACAGAAGATTAAATTTCATTCATTATATCACTGCTAACAAGGCAGCAGAATGTCCTGATGTATGTAACAATGATTTCCAATAACTTGCTCTGTGACCTTGGAAAATTTACTTAACTGCTCTGAAGTTCAGTTTTAATATTTGTCAAATTAAGTGATTGAAGTGGATAATCTGAAGTCCTTTGCATAATTAAAAGTCAATGATTTTGTAGGGTGTATCAAAAAAATCTAGAGTTCGAAGTGTCCTTTCAGCCAGAAAATTAAATTACTAAAGTACTTCTCAGAACCATTAGTGGCTCCCAGAGCCTCTATGGAGAAGTCTGAAGTAGACGTAGATTTGGGTTTCACTGTGATACCCACAGTATCATTAGGAAAGCATCGATTAGGGGTCAAATCAGGCTGACCAAGATTAAACTTCTCAAAGATTTCCTTCAGGTTCCCTGTGCTAGACATCCCACTCCAACTGTAGAGTTCCACGTTTATGGAAAACTTTGACTTTGGCACTAAATATTAGGTACCTAATTAGGTGGAAGCCAGAAGTAGAGGGAGGTATAACAGAAGGGTGTAATTACACACACATTTTTATAAATAAATGAGAATGCAATCCCACCTTTATTCTCTATGGTAACTACTTCCTACAGAGGTGTCAAGAAAAGAATAAGTACCAGTTTTTAAAGATGCAAATAATACACAATATAGACTAAAATCTAACTACTCTTAATCTTTTGGACTTCACAGCCCTGGCCCATTATCCATACTATTATCCATACTATAGTTAACTATTGATTGTGTCAAACAAAAATCTTTCTATTCATGAGTAGATATAGAAACATGTTGTGCATACACATGTATACACACATACAAAAATCTGAATATAAACAAGATTATGTGCTCAGTATCAACAGGTGATTTGCTTCACTTAGTTATAGCTTCAAGATCTTTGTATTCTACTCATTTTGCTTATACATTTTTATTTATTTTATTGGACTGATTGATCTAACATTTGTACATATTTATGAGACTTTTTTGATACTAGGGATTAAACCCAGTGACAGTCTATCTCAGAATTAGACTTCCAGCCCTTTTTATTTTTTATTTCACTAAGTTGCTGAGCATCTCACTAAGTTGCTGAAGCTGGCCTTGAACCTGAGATCTTCCTGTCTCAGCCTCCCAAGTACTGGGATTATGGGCATGCACCGCTGTGCCTGACAGTAATTAGCATATCCATAACCACAAACTTTTATCACTAAATTCAAAATCCTCCCTTCTGTTTTGAGATACATAATGCATTATCATTAAGTATATTCACCCAACTGTTCAATAGATGACCAGAGCTTATTCCTCCTATCTAACTGTAACGTTGGATCTATCAACCCACCTCTTTCTTTTCCCTTCTCATCTTAAAACATAAAATCCCACAGTATGAATGCACTTGAATTAACTATTCCTCTAGAAATTCCTCAAGTTAACTAGTTTTGTAGCCTTTGCTGTTTTCATAATCAACATTCCTGTTTAATATTCATAGCTTACAAACAGGTTCTTATACTTTTCAGAACTCGATTTGAATGACTTTTGAATACAGAAATAATAACTGCCCCTCCCTAGACATCTCCTACACTGTAGAAGAAAGGCACAGTCTTAATCTTAGACTTTGAGGAGGTGACCTCAGCCCGAATCTTGCTACTTTGATTATTCACTATGCGACAAAGGAGAATTAATTTCTCCAAGCATCTATTCCCTCATCTACAAAATGGTTTGATAATTTTTCTAAGCATTGAACAAAAAAGAATATGCAAATTAGCTGTCCTAAAATAGCAAAAAAAATGAAGAAAAGTATTACTATTTTATAATAAAAGCAGTCAAACTCTTCCCATTGGAGTCTTTTCATTTACCATTCTGGTGCTGAATAAAGAAACACTCTCGTTGGAATTCAGGAAGAAATATGGAGTGTACCGCAATATTCTTTTACTATGCCTAATCGTCAAAAGCAAAATGTGCCCTGTTTAGCAAAATACTCCAGAAAAGACATGGATGAGGTAGTCAGTCAAGACACCTGAGGTAGGAAGAATCCCACGGCCCATCAGCAGCATCGACCTGGTATTATAACTGATACATACCACCTACAGTATCTCAATGAGAATTTTCTTCCTGAAACATTCTCAAAAGTATTTCTTCACATCTTCAAGTTGGCAAGAGTAGTTACAGATGAGATTTGGTAGAAGCATTTTCAATATTCAGAAAGAAACTGACTCTAAACACCATAAAATATTTGCATCAGAAGAACAATCATAGTGGTGTGATATTTTTAAAAGAAAAATCTTCATTAGATATTCCAAGATTATTTTTCATATATTTTTAGAATATATATATATATGTGTGTGTGTGTGTGTGTGTGTGTGTGTGTGTCCCCTTTATGATGGATAATTGCTGTGGACAGAGAAATACAGCTTGAAGCCTGTATTGTGATTCTAAATTATCTCTCCTTAAAGATGTGCAAATCTTACTATTATGAGTAAATTTTAAGCAAAGACCATCATTAATTTTACATTCAGACCATCAGGGATAAATCTGGCTGCCAACTTGAATCTTCACTAATCTGACTCTCGCATATATATGGAATGGAAGTTCTGTTAATTTCTGCTTCTCATAGCAACTTGGAAACTGCACAACCTACTTTAGTATTCTCTCCTTTTTAACAAGTAAGACTGGGAATTGAGGAATAATCAGTAATGGTTATCTGCCTTTTCCTATTTAAGAACAATAATGGTGCTCAGTCATCCTGAACAAGACTGTTAATTAATCATTGTAGCTATGCAGGTTGAAGTCCCAATGTTATCATCACTGAAGCATAGCAGTAATATAAACTCCTGCTTAAGTGCTTTTGTTCTGTGAAATAAATCTTTGCATTACAACCATTCCTAATCATTTATTAAAAGTATAACATTTTCCTATTGTCATACTTGATTGTGATGTTTTCAAGCTATTTATTTGTTTTATCTGTTTGCAAGTGCAAATTTAATTTGCTGGAATTTTTAAACATGGAGTGGGTTTGGTGGGATGGAGCCAGAAAGCTCTCTACAAGGATGCACTCTTAAAAATAAAAGTGAAAACAAAAGAAAGTAAGCAGAGAGAAAAATTAATTTGAATGTCCAAACTAATTGGTTACATGATGGGCAGTTGGAATAAAACTGAAGTGTTAGTGTTATTGGGCTCTGCTATAGAACACGACCCAAAGAAGCAACTAATAATACTGAGTTACCCATTTTATTGCAAACAAATAGAACTTTCTATTGACTCAAAAGTAATGTTCTTCTCTAATTTGGAAGTTGAGGTAATAGCCTAATTTTCTTAAATGTTAGTTAGTATCTGTGAATAATTCAAGTGAAATTACTACTTTATAGTCTCCTGGGACTTGGATCCCCTAGCAAAGACAACTCTTAAAGAGACTTTAAAAATAACAAAGTCATTGATATAGGATTATAAGAGAAAAATCAGTTAAATATGCAATGAAAAATACTTTTAGGTAAGAAAATAGACTGATGGGCAATATGTATGATGCTTCTATCTTTAATTATAATTTTTACACATTTACTTAAAGATTACCCCATAGAATTTATGTCACCCATAAAATAATGAGAGGAGAGAGAGAGAGAGAGAGAGAGAGAGAGAGAAAGAGTCATATAGCTAGAAAAAAAGTGGATTCTTTTTAACTCACACAACCAAAATTGAAAAGTCTTTTTAGGACTAATCATTTGTCATACCTGAATACGTATGGGAAGTAGTGTGCCAGTTTCCCCCAAAAGCAGCCATGGAAGAGTGCACAATCTTGGCACTTTTTAAGCATACATTGATTTAATGTTAAATAGGGTATTATACAGTTTATGGGGGAAAGAGAAAATATAATATCACTGCTTGTTTAACAAATAGGCTAGAACTTAACACAGTCAAATGAGTGTTACCTTTTGGAAACAAGGACCTGGGGAGGATGCTGCGGACTTATTTCAATTTCTTACTTCATATCAAAATTTGCCTGCAGTTTCTTCTTAATGCCATTTTGGTGTCTCAACCAATCTGATTATGATATTTTTCTCCAAGACTGGAGACTTTTCAGAAGCAGAAGTCATATGAGATGGATACACTACCACATTCTGAAATGGGACTACTTTATTAATCAAACTTGGATTCAGTCATCAATTCTATCATTTACTGCTTGAATGCCTGCAAGCAGTTAGTACCAGTGACTGAATGAATGGGCATTTGAATAAATTAATGCGTGGCAATTTTACTCCTTAATCAGAAAAATCTTCCATTGGAGACACTGACCCCAAATTTTGATGCATTACTGAAAATAAAATTGCCTGACACCTGAATATTTTCATCAAGCCACTTTGTTTATCCTTCCATTAATTAAACATGTATCAGGTACTAATTGTGTGTCATGCACTGTGCCAGGCATAGGGATACAAAGATAGACAAGTCCTATCTTCCCAAAACCTCCTGGCCAACAAGAAGACCAACAAGAAGATCAAGTCACCAGATAATAAAATATGGTATGATTAGAGATGTAGCCAAAGGCAGCAAAGGATTATGTGGTTAGTTAGAAGGGATCCTGAAAGAATTTAAACATTGTACAAAAACATTTCTTAAAGTTCTGACAATACAGAAAGTGCTCTCACAAATATCCTAATCATTATCATTTTTCTTTTAGGAACATTGTGTGTTAATTTTTGAATCTATGACAAAGGTCTTTCACTCTAAAGATTCTACCTATTTGTGCCAACAAATTCTCCTAGTTGATATGAATAGCCAATAAATTTTACCTAACTTTCAAATCATAATTTTGCCTTTCATTACATTGGGCCTAAATATTCTGGGGCTTGGCTTCCTGGTGAGAACTTGATTTTTTTTCTACCCATTCCTTTCACATTTTGCTCCAGTGCTCTTAGGAATTATTAACAATTAAGATGGCTATTGAATAATAAAGTACCAAGAAGCACCCACTCGATTCCTTAATGGTATTTGACTTCTAGCAAATTCTCAGAAGTACTGAAATAAGCAGGAGCTGCCTGTTTCAGAGCCTCTCAGTCCTCAATTCATTAATCAAAGCACCCACATAATGATTGGGAAACACTCCACATTTTATACATCAAGGAATAAAAATTCTATTGCCATGAAGGTTTACCTAAAGCATCCTATGAATGGGAATGTAATAGTTGTAAAGTCACAAAAACAAAATTCCAAAAGCAGATTGTCCTGAACCTCAAGAACAAGAGATGGATGTTATCACGGCCTACCTTTTTGCAAAGTGGTTTAATTGTACCACTTTGAATACAGAAAAGGAATGAAATTCCACAGTGTTCCCAATGCAGATCTCTACAGTCTAACTCTAAATAACTTTAGAATCTTCTTCTCTAGTAAACTCCTTCACAAAGTCAATGCATTAGGGCTCACTCATTTTCTTCTTTCCTGCTTTCTGTGGTCTTATCAACTCAATATTTCAACCTTCTATACGTGAATATTTCACATTCCTAAAATGTCTTTCCCCCATGTGACTTTCTTAACCAAACGTTACTCATTCAATCTTAGTGAAATTTCCTGTTGTGATATGAAACTTCTGGCATTTGAAAGATGTGAATACAAGGGGGAAAAAACCAGAAAGTTAAAAAATTCATACCATGAAGCCAAGTCCCAGACTATTTATTGAGGGTCCAATGTAATGAAAGACGAAGGGAATTCTTTGCCTTTTATCTTCCAATTCACTTCAGAATAATTTTACTAGCTTTAGTAACTAGTTTGGAATTAGGTATTCATCTTGGTTTTTACCATAGCTTCATGCAGATTGTGTTTTCCTATTCGGTAATAAACTCTTCAATAGTAGAGGCTGCATTTTGTTTAATATCTTTGTGTAGTTCTTGATTTACTTTCATTTCATTCTTTAGCAGGGCATTGCATATTCTAAGTGCACAAGAAAAATTTATTAAATTAATGAATTTGAGACCAGAAAATAAGAGCAATGTGCATGGTAGATGCTAGGACCTCATTACACTTTCAGAGACTATGTCATTCTGTGTTTGGAATGTGTGTGTGTGTGTGTGTGTGTGTGTGTGTAGTAGATAATTATACATAGCTATATGTTTAGAATGTATCCCATGTTACTATGGTTTAAGATTGATTCCACAAGCACAAAAGTATCCATTCTAAAAACTAGAATTGTTTTCAGTTTTCTCTCTTTGCACATTCAAGCACACACATGCACACACACTGAAACCAGCGAATAACACCTCTGTGACATTGCTTTAGAAAGAAACTCACAAAGTGAGTTAGGTATGCTGAACAGGTGAATATCAAAGGCAGACTTCCTCCTGCTGCCATTAACAACATGAAAGCTTCTGGAAGCTATCCCTCTGCTCATTTTAGTGGTCTGTATAATGAGATCAGGAGACAGAAATTCTGGCAATTCTTGGATCCGTTTATAGCTGGTAGACAAAAGGAGACTGTGCAGTGGAATGACGATTCTATTTGAGAACACCGAATATCCAGATGCCTAAAGTGTCCAACCATCGCCCCTGTCTTGTATGGATACCAGGCAATTTCTTTCCTTAAGTGGCAGGCTTTTCTTTCCAAATCTTTTTTTTTTTTCAGCATCATGTCTATGAAGCAGCCTTCTCGATATGCTCATTTTGGCTAGCTGTGAAATACAACTTTGAGAGCAGAAAAACACACTCATGCCCCTTAAGAATTATAGTAGGAGCTAGGCGTGGTGGCACATGCTTTGTAATCCCAGTACTTGGGAGGCTGAGATAGGAGGATCACAGGTTCACAGCCAGCCTTGGCTACTTAGTGAGACTCTCCACAACTTAGTGAGACACTGTTTCAAAATAAAGAATAAAAAATAGGGCTGGGGGTGTAGCTTGGAGGTAGAATGACCCTGGGCTTAATCCCCAGTACCGCAAAAAAAAAAAGAATGATGGTAGGAAAACAAATTAATCGCACACACACACACATACACACACACGGGAACACAGGATAGAAACAATATCCAACAGTGAAGGAGTCTGGCATAGGCATGGTGTAGATCTTACACATTCTGAGACTTACTGAAGGAAACACTTCAATGGACATGATGTACATACACAAAATTATCAATGCCAATCTCAATGTCATGCACAAAAAGGGCGAGGGAGTGGGGTGGGAGTTGGGGGAAGGCTTACAGAGTGCTGTGTGCATGTATGTTTCTATCACTCTGAACTTTATCATGATGCATGATTTTAATTCACAAAATAAAAAAGATTGTAGGAAAACAAATTAATCACACACACACACACACACACACACGCACACACATGCACACATAGGATGGAAACAATATCACCAATATCCACAGTGAGGCAGTCATGGTATAGATCTAAACACTCTGAGTGCCTCCTGAGTGCTGAGCTGATTTTGCACTTCTGTGCCTGCATTTGTCTCTCTTCTTTGTCTTTTTCTACCCATTACATATAAATAACGCTTGACTTAGAACCTCATGCCAAGATTGGCTTGGTATTTGGTGCTTTCCATAAACAGTTTTATGTTACCCTCCAGTCCGTCTTCTCATTCATAGAGATAATTAATACATTACTATACCTGATGTCAATATCTGAACAACCCCCTTTTTGAGTAGGACTGGATTACGGAAAATGATGAAGGAAAATAGTTGTAACTAGACCAATGATACTTCAACATGTTGGGAGGGATATTCGAGCAAGGAAGTTTGGAAAGACAGCAAGGAGTTCTGTTATTGGTGGTGATGGGGCGAGTGGTGTCCTAAAAAAGACATGTATTATTTCAATCCAAGTGTCAGTGAGGACAACAAACTCCCAGATATGTTGGGTGGGAATTTAGAAGGACTTATCTATATGGAAAGTTCTTAGATTTGGGCAATCTTTTATCTTTAGTCATACTTTGGAATAAGCCATTTTTATGAGTCCATATTTGCATGGTTGTTGAATTCACTGGCATTACTTCTTGCTCATCATTCAACAATTTTTCCCCCAGATCACTGGCTTCCAAAAAATTCAGTGTAGGAGTGTACACTTTCTTTTTTTTTTTTTTTTTTTTGCGGTACCGGGGATTGAACGCAGGGGCGTTCTACCTCCGTGCTATGCCCCCGGCCCTATTTTTTTATACTTTATTTTGAAACCAGGTCTCACGAAGTTGCGGAGGGCCTCACTCAGGAGAGAGAGAGAGAGAGATAGAGAGAGAGAGACAGGGAGAGAGAGAGCGAGAGAGCTGAGGCTGGCTGCGAACCCGGATCCTCCGGTCTCCGCCTCCCAAAGTACTGGGATTACAACCGTGCGCCACCACGCCTGGCAGGAGTGTACACTTTCAAAGATCTTATAGAAAATGCTTCCCTTGTATCAGTCCAGGGCTGCATATCATCCACGGACACGGTACATTTTCACATTATCATTTTAAGGATGTCTCCAAATGCCCGTTAATTAGTGTTTTGTCATGAATAACACCAATATCCCAGTTTGCTCTTAAAATCATCCCCATTGGACAATATATTATGTGGTCACTCTAATTACCTCTACTTTAGAACCCCTACAATTATTGTTTTTAAAGTGTATTTCACAGATTAACCTAATTACCATATCTTGGAGAAGTTTCTTAGGAAGCAGAATCCTGAGATTCAGTCTCAGAGACTCAATCTCTGATTTGATTAGGTCCACTTGGTGCCCATGAAATTGTATTTGTTTAAGTAGTATTCATTTAACATATAACCAAATTCTTTCTTCAGTACTGAAAATCACCAGTGAATAGGATAAACTGTTATATATTGTCCACAATTCTTATAACTATAAAATGGATTTAAAAAAATCTAAAGCAAAAAGTATCTAAACCATAAATATTTGGCAGTTGGTAATAATCTTGGGGGGCCATTTTGCCTAGTTTTCTCATATGTCCATAAAGGAAATAAGATCAAAATATATTAATAATAGCAATAGTAGCATTAACTATCACACAATAGTTGACAATGGAGCAATCCCATTGTTCCAGGCACTGCCCCGGGATTTGTATGTCCATTATCACTCTATCATCCCAAAAAACAAAAACAAAGAAAAATGAGGAGTATGCTACCAATTAACCTCATTGTATTGATGGGAAAAGTAACCTAGAAATATTAAGCAGTTTTTGTCAAGGTCATAGAAAGCATAAAAAGATGATGTAGCATTTACCCCAGCAGAGCCTATGCTCTTGAACAATATGTGTGATTCTATTTTTCTTTTTTTGCCCTCATCACTCTGTGAACTCTGCGAGGATAAGAACCCGGGGTCCTTACTCCCAGGACTATTTTCTTTCTTGTCTACTGTGTATTCTCAAGTGAAACATCATCAAAGTTATTGCTATGTTTTATGCCACTGAACTTCTCACTTCTACAAGTGAAATAATAAATTCTAACCCCTCCAGAAGCAACAGTTAAACAATTTATTTAAATCCTTCTCTTCATTCATTGATATCCAATGTATCTGCTTTAAGAAATAGCTACTGTTTAACTGCTATCGTAGGTTTGAAAAACAACCTGTTTTCTGAGGAAAAAAAATACCTATGGATGCAAAGGAAGATATATTGCCAGCAAATGTTGGTGAAGGTTTTAAATGCTATGTGTCTCCCTCAGGACAACAGAAATCTGTCCAAAATCCATACAAAAGTAGCAGCTGAACAACTCCTGTTAAAGTAGAGGCGATTTTTAGTTTAAGGTTTATTGTATCTTTAGATTTGTTACCTCCACATTGGCAGTGTTTCTGCATTAAGAGACAATTAATCTTGCCAAGTTTATAAGCAGGATTTAAATAAGGTGATTGTGAAGGTACTGAGAGTTAGATGTATGAGGTGATGGGAAGGTCAAAAAAAAATTGAGAGCGCTTGCTATATATATGTCACAAATTGTGTTTTTGTTGTGTTTTGTTTTGCCTTTCACATATAGCAAATAGCAATTCATTATTTAATCACATAAGTATCTCATTAGCAGTCTTTGCCTGTTTTCCATATGGCAAATCTGAGAGTCATTCTCCAAAGACAAAGAAATAATTTGTGATGTTTTCGGGATTGGAACTCAAATCTCAGTAATTCCATAAAAGTGCCCACAATTCTATATTCGTTGTTTGCCCTTTAATAACCTTAGAACTGAAGATTGGTGCATCCATTTATCTGATTAATTCCTAAGAATTGTCATAAACAGAGTAGAAAACTGCAGCATATCAACAACATACAGATAGAAAAAGCTGATCATCTCTGAAAATGTAGGTCTGATATCTCAGGATCACTTTAGTACTGTGATGATATGTATTAACATCAGTGTCTATATATTTTAGAGTTTCTCTTACAGCTAAAATGATGCTTACCCAGGGGTGTTAATATATAGTGGCTGCTTTCACCATATTTAAGGAACGTTTTACTTTTATGAATTTAAATCTAAGTTTTCTTACTTAATGTGTAATGATGAATAATTTATTTAATTTTGAGCTTAGTTTTCTCATTTGTAAAATGAGAAAATCATCCAACAATATAGGCAAGTGTGGGATTTATCCAAAATTATATATATATATATATATATATATATATATATATACATACTTAGCAGTGTCAGGGATATAATAAGTATTCAATAAAAGCTGGATTTTTGCAAAGATTGTATATATATTTATATGCATTTTCACAATCCATCTTGTTAATGTATACATTTAAATTGTACAGTAATCACTTAAAATATTAATATGTTGACATACAGATAGATTTGCATTATATGTTTGAGAACAGTTTTAGATAAACTTATTCTTTACTTGTATTAGCATTAGCAATATGTAGGAGTTATTTATTATCATTATTGAATAGTAGGTTTTAAGGAGTGTAAGCAAGTATTAATGTAATCAAATATATTCTCTTTACTCAAGGGACATGTGGAAAGACTCACAGCATGTAAAATAAAAGAATTTTAATGAGTATCATTGGGGCACCAGTAGATCACAAACTCCCCATCTGTTCCAAAGAGAAAGAACAATAGATATATGAAAAAGAAGCTGGCCACGATGAGTTCCAGAAAATTTTCTGAAACTACCTGAGTTAACACGATAATTAAATATGAAAAAAAATCCAAAATTTCTTTGCATTTTATTTACATGGACAAATGTTCCAAAGCCCACTTCAATGTAAGAAAGGATTACTGACATAAATAGAAATGTTTATAGTAATAATAGAGTATAACAAGATTATTTAATGTAGTTTCTCTCATCCTATGGTAGATACTGGGTGATTCCTACACTATCTCCATGAGGTACATGTAAAGTACTGATGCTACATATAAGAAAACAAGATAGGGAGCGTATTCTAAGCATTATTGTATGTATTTACTCAGTCACTCACTGAATATATAATTTCTTCCATCTTCATACCCAAAATTTGGGACATATAGATAAATAAGTCCTAGATCTCTAAAAATTAGTAGTACATAATAGCTAATGTGCATCAGTCTACATATTCTTTCTATGCATCATCTCATCCCAACTCCTCCATTTCTCAAAGAAATAGTTACTATTATTTACCTATTTTATAAATGAAAAAAATTAGAACGCATGTATTTAAATCACTTTATACAGATAGGAAGTCACATCTCTAGCATTTGGACCCAGTGAATCTTAATCTAATGGCTATGTCTATAACATGTTTAATTCTGTGTTGATATTTTCTTTTTTTATGTTTTTATTGGTGCATTGTAGTCTCACATCACAATGAGTATCAGTTTGGTGTTAACATACATGCACACAGCTCTTGGTGTCCCTCCCCCCTGCCTCCCCCCCCCGACACGTAGCACTGAGAATGATGTTGATATAATCTCATATATACACATTGTTTATGAGAGTAATTCCATAGATTCACTTCTTTCTTACTCTTCCCCTTCCCTTGTACCCCTTCCCTTGCACCACTGAGGGTTCTCCGTTGTCATTGGAGTCCCTTTTGTGTCCCCACTACTCCCTAAGTTGCGCATACTAATGAAAACATATGTCCCTTCTTTTTTTGTGATTGGCTAATCTCACTTAACATAATGTTCTCCAGATCTTTCCATTTTTTTTTGCAAATGCTGTTATTTTGTTCTTCTTTATTGCTGAGTAGAATTCCATTGTGTGTAATTCCCATAATTTTGTAATCCATTCATCTGTTGATGGACACCTAGGTTGGTTCCATAATTTGGCCACTGTGAATTGTGCTGCTATGAATATGGGTATGCATATATTACTGTTGTTTTCTAGTTTCAATCCCTTTGGTATGATACCCAATAGTGGTATAGCCAGATCATATGGTGGATCCATTCCCAGTTTTCTGAGGAATCTCCACACTGATCTCCACAGTGGTTGAACTAGTTTGCAATCCCACCAACAGTGTAGAGAGTCCCAATTTCCCCACATTCTCGCCAACATTTGTTGTTGTTTGACTTGTTAATGCTTGCCATTCTAATTGGGGTCAGATGAAATCTTAGAGTAGTTTTGATTTGCATCTCCCTGATTGCTAATGATGTTGAACATTTTTTCATGTATCTATTGGCCATTTGTATCTCTTCTTTCATGAAGTGTCTATTCATTTCAGTTGCCCACTTCTTGATCAGATTGTTTTTTTTTCTTAGTGTAAAGTCTTTTAAATTCTTTCTATATCCTAGATATTAGAACTCTGTCAGAGGGATAGCTTGCAAAGATCTTTTCCCATTCCGTAGGCTTTCTCTTTAAGCTCTTGATGGTTTCCTTTGATGAGCAGAAGCTTTGTAGTTTAATGCTATCCCACTTATTAATTCTTGTTTTAATTTCCTGTGCTTTGGAGGTCTTGTTGAGGAAGTTTATACCTGTGCCTATATGATGGAGTGTTGGACCTATGGCTTCTTCTAATAATTTCACAGTCTCTGGTCTAACTTCCAGGTCTTTGATCCAACTCGAGTTGACTCTTGTGCAGGGTGAGAGGTAAGGATTCAGCTCCATTGTTCTACAGGTAGATAACCAGTTTTCCCAGCTCCATTTGTTGAAAAGACTGTCCTTTCTCCAACATATGTGTTTGGCACCTTTGTCAAAAATCAATTGGCTATAAGTTTGTGGACTTGTTTCTGTATCTTCTATTCTATTCCACTGGTCTGTGTGTCTATTTTTGTGCCAATACCATGCTGATTTTATTACTATATCTCTGTAGTATAATTTGAAGTTAGGAATTGTGATGCCTCCTGCATGGTTCTTATTGCTGACAATTGCTTTGGCTATTCTGGGTCTTTTGTTTCTCCATATGAAATTAATGACTGATTTTTCTAGCTCTGCGAAGAATGATGTTGGTATTTTGATAGGGATAGCATTGACTCTGTAGATCATTTTTGGCAAGTTGGCCATTTTGATAATATTTATTCTGCCTATCCACGAGCAGGGAAGATCTTTCCATCTTCTAAGATTTTCTTCAATTTCTTTCTTCAGTGTTCTATAGTTTTCATTGTAGAGGTCTTTTACCTCTTGGTTAAGTTTATTCCTAGGTATTTGATTAGTTTTGAAGTTATTGTGAATGGGATTGTTTTCTGTATTTCTTTCTCAGTGGATTCATGGTTGGCATATATGAAAGCTACTGGATTTTTTAGGTTTATCTTGTATCCTGCTACTTTGCTGAATTTGTTAATTAGCTCTAGTAGACTTTTGGTTTGTTCTTTGGGTCTTCTAGATATAGGATCATATCATCTGCAAATAAAGATAATTTTAGTTCTTCTTTTCCTATTTGAATTCCTTTCATATCCTTCTCTTCTCTTATTGCTCTGGCAAGAGTTTCAAGGACTATGTTGAAAAGGAGTGGTGATAGTGGGCATCCTTGCCTTATTCCTGATTTTAAGGGGAATTCTGGCAATTTTTCCCTGTTCAATATGATGTTGGCTTTGGGTTTCTTATATATTGACTTGATGATGTTGAGGTATGTTCCTTCTATTCTAATTTTCTGTAGAGTTCTTAGCATGAATGGGTGTTGAATTTTGTCAAATGCTTTTTCCGCATCTATTGAAATGATCATGTGATTTTTGTTTTTAGTTCAGTTTATGTGGTGGATAACATGTATTGTTCTGCATATGTTGAACCAGCCTTGCTTTCCAGGGATGAAACCAACTTGGTCATGGTGTACGATTTTCTCAATATGGTTTTGAATGTGCGTGGCTAGTATTTTATTTAGAATTTTTGCGTCTATGTTCATTAATGATATTGGTCTGTAATTTTCTTTCCTTGACGTATCTTTATTTGGCTTTGGTATTAATGTGATGTTGGCCTTGTAAAAAGAGTTTGGAAGAATTCCATCTCTTTCAATTTCACAGAATAGCTTGTGAAGTATTGGTTTTAGTTCATCTGTGAAGGTTTTGTAAAATTCGGATGGAAAACCATCTGGGCCTGGGCTTTTCTTTCAGGGAAGACTTTTTATTGCTGTTTCTATCTCTGTGCTTGCTGTTGGTTGATTCAGTTTTTCTGTATCCTCTTGGTTCAATTTGGGTAGGTTGCATGTGTCTAGAAAGCTTTTGAACTCTTCCATGTTTTCCATTTTATTGGAATATAAGTTTTCAAAGTAGCTTCTTATGATCCTCTGGATTTTTCCACTCTCTGTGGTGATATCCCCTTTTTCATTTCTGATTTTGGTAATTTGCGTTGATTCTCTCCTTCTTTTGGTTAGATTAGCTAGTGGTTTGTCAATCTTGTTAATCTTCTCGAAGAACCAACTTCTTGTTTTGTTGATTCTTTGTATTGTTTTTTTTTCTACTTCATTAATTTCTGCTCTGATTTTAGTTATCTCCTGCCTTCTACTGGCTTTGTTCTGCAACTGTTCCTGTTTTTCCAGATCCTTGAGGTGTGTCATTAGTTTATTTATTTGGATGTTTTCTGTTTTTCTTATGTGGGTACTCAGTGCTATGAATTTTCTTCTTAACACTGCTTTCAAGGTGTCCCACAGATTTTGATATGTCGTGTCTCTATTTTCATTTAATTCCAGGAATTTTTTTATTTCGCCCCTTATTTCTTTCCTGATCCTGTCCTCATTCAGGAGTGTATCGTTCAGTCTCCATGTACTTATGTGATTACTTTTTGTCTTCCTGTTGTTAATTTCCAGTTTCAATCCATTGTGATCTGAGAAGGTGCAGGAAATTATATCACATCTTTTGAATTTGCTGGTGCTTGCTTTGTGACCCAGTATGTGGTCTATTTTGGAGAATGTTCCGTGGGCAGCTGAGAAAAATGTGTATTCAGGTGTTGTTGGTTGAAATAATCTGTATGTGTCTATTAGATGCATTTGGTCTCTAGTTTTCTTTAGGTCTGAGCAATCTTTATTCATCTTTTGTCTGGAGGATCGATCTAGTGGCGTGAGTGGTGTGTTGAAATCTCCCAATATTATTGTGTTTGGGTCTATTTGGGACCTAGTATCCCGAAGACTGTTTTATGAATGTGGGTGCACCCACATTTGGGGCATAAATGTTTGCTATTTTTATATCTTCTTATTGGATTGTTCCTTTTATTAATAAGAAGTGACCCTCTTTGTCTCTTCTGATGTGTTTTATCTTAAAGTCTGTTTTGTCTGATATAAGCGTTGCTACTCCTGCTTGTTTTCGATCTCCGTTTGAATGGTATATCTTTTTCCATCCTTTTACCTTTAGAGTATGAGTATCTTTGGCTAGAAGGTGAGTTTCTTGTAGACAGCATATAGTTGGGTTATGCTTTTTGATCCACATTGCCAGTCTGTGCCTTTTAATTGGGGAGTTGAGTCCTTTGACATTCAATGTTATTATAGAGATATGATTTTTGTTTCCTCTCATTTTTGAGTTTTATTTTCTATTTGTTGTGGTGACAAGTCTCCTTGTTTAGTAGCCTACCTGCTGGAGTTCACCTCTCCTGTGGTTCTGAAGATTGCTTGTTTTTCCTTCTTTGTGGTTTATTTCTTTCAGGATTTTCTCTAGTGTTGGCTTGGTCCTCATGAATTCTTTAAATGTTTGTTTATCATGGAGCATTTTCATTTCTCCATCAATTTCAAATGATAGCTTTGCTGGATATTTCAGTCTTGGTTGGAAGTTGTTTTCTTCCATGGTCCGGAGTACTTCGTACCTATCCCTCCTGGCATTTCTGACTTGAGTTGAGAAGTCTGGGGTGATTTTTATTGTTTTGCCCCTGTATGTCACCCGTTCTTTTGTTCTTACTGCTTTTAGGATTCTTTCTTTGGCCTCTATGTTAGTCATTTTAATTATTACATGGCGAGGGGAGGTCCTTCTTTGGTCCTGTCTTAACGGTGTTCTATATGTCTCCTTATGTGTATGTCCAAATCTTTCTCTATGTTCGGAAGATTCTCTGAAATTATTTCTTTGAAGAGGTTTCTTATACCCTTGGTCTGTGCTTCTAAACCTTCTTCAATGCCTTTTTCCTTAGATTAGGACGCCTTGCATTGTTTTGTATTTGTTGAATGGCCAGGGTGTGTTGTTGTAATATCTTCTGTATATCATTGACTGTGTTCTCAGTTTTGAATGAGCTGTCTTCCAGGAGTGATACCCTATTTTCCATGTGCCACAGAACATAGATGTCAAATTATACAGACTTATTTTCTACTATTCTACTTTTTCAACATCAGGCTTTATCAACCCCAGAACTACTACCAGAATGGACCACATGATTTTTTTATGGTGGGGAGTGGTAGTTCTGTGTATTGTAGGATGTTTAGTTTCAGTTCCTCTTTTCCTATTTGTACTCCTTTTATTTCCTTCTCTTGCCTTATTGCTCTGGCTAGAGTCTCGGGTACTATATTGAAAAGGAATGGTGACAGCGGACATCCTTGTCTTGTTCCTGTTTTTAAAGGGAACTCTCGAAGTTTTTCCCCATTCAGTGTTTAGGAGTCTCCATAGCCTCAACTCTCTGGAAGCTATCTACTCATTCCAAGTTGAAAAAACCAAAACTGTCACCAACCTCCAAATGATCTTCCAGAGAAAAAAACACCCCCAGTTGAAAACTACTGTTCTATATTCTAACACACTCTATTTCCTGCCCATAGCCCCAATTTTAATAAAAGTAATTCTATTCTCATTAGACTGTTTATTAGTATGGCACATAATTGTTTTTATCCTGACTGATACATTTCAAATATAGTCAAGGTCAGAGACTGTTAATTTATGTCTCCAGTACCCAAGCATCTACAAATGAAGACCACGTAATTATCTCTCAATGTGGGAGTAGAAAAGTTTCAGGAAATGTGTTCAAATAGACATTCTCCTGCTTTGACTGTATTTGTGACCATTACATTAATCTGCTTGGGCTGCCATGACAGAATCCTATAATCTGGGTAACAAGTGACAGAAATGTATTTTATCATAGTTCTGGAGACAGAAAGTTCAATAAAAAGTGTAGGCAGGTTTGGTTTCTCCTGAGACCCCTCTGTGTAGATGGTCATCTTGCTGTGCCCTCACATGGTCTGTGTAGGCAACTCTGGTATAACTTTTATGTGTACAAATTTCTTCTTACTATAAGGACCTCAGTCATACTGACTTAGGGCCAACCCATCTGACTTCACGATAATTGATTTTTTCAAAGGCCCTATCCCCAATTACTATTACATTCTAAATACGAGGGTTAGAGATTCACTATATCATGTGACAGGGAGCAAGGCTATAATTCCGAGCATAGCAATTTAGTTCAGTTAAGATTTTTATCCGCTGAAAGTGAACTGAGTATGAGTTATACTATGTTGGTATTTCCCAACCTTTAAGTATTTGAATACTGCTACTAGGATTTGTATGGTTTCCACATACCATCTTTATTATTATTTGTTGGCATTTTGCATTCAAATCGCTGTTTAACTTAATGTGTTTAAAAGGAAACTTTTTATCATTACAATAAATGGAAGCAGTTATACTTACTTACTTGAAATATAAGATACTAAAATTAAATAAAGGAACAGAATATACTCCTTTATCCTGCTCCAGGAAAGGCTTTGAGCCTGAAGTCCACTCTATCTTGGTTATAATGGCAAGTGTTGAAGGTGCATTATAGACACATTAGCAACATACTGATTCATTCTCTTTGATGTTCCCAGAGGGAATGAAAAGAAAGTTGAGATGAGAATAACTTTCTTGCTATAAGATTCAAGGTTAATTGTTTCCTTTCCAGTGCACTGTCTGAAACCATCTTGTATTCCAATAAAAATCATTCTGATTTACATCCCACTTTGACTCAGGCAAACCCTGTACTAGTTGATTTCAAATTCCATTTCAAAAATCCTACCGGTATTTTAGGATACGTGTCAAATATTAAAAGAAGTAGAAAGGAAAGTTAATAGTGAAAAGTTGTGGGGTTAACTGTAAGTCAAATGGAATGAGTAGAGCCATTGAATAATGTCTTTATAATTGACGTGAGAGTGCTGTACAGTTCAGCCCTAATGCGATTGTCTTAAAAAGTTCAAAGACAAGAGACTACTTTTCCCTTTTTGGTACACATATCAAACAGTTTTGTAATAATTCATGGGATGATGGACTGAGATTGTTCTATGATTGATAAACTCAAGGGATGTAATGTATCATTTTTTGAAAGTGTTACGGTGATTGGTTTAATAATGATGCGAGGTGTCAAAGATTAAAAATATCAAGGGAAATGTCTATATAATATGCAAATGCCTGCTAAGTGCAAGCATTCTTAACTAGATGAAGACAGAAAGCACATGCACCAAAAAGACTTGAACATCACTCTGTCTGGAACCCTCTGTCTCACATTGACACGTGGAGTCCTTTCAAGTTCATTGTTGGAGTCTGTTTATGAATCTCATGGAACATAGTTCTCTGAATTCAAGGCTATGTATACCACATCATAAAGTTGAAAATTGTGTTAAAAAGTGGTGAGTGGAAAGATAGAACATTTTTCTTTAGCAGCAGCTATTCGTAATTAATGAAAGTAAAAATAGATTGTTTAAATTAATTTTATTTTTAAACCCTTCTCTGTAGTGTAAGGTTGTAGTGATTATTTACAATGGACTATATCAGAGGGCAAAGATAGTTGACTCTATCTAATAAAAATCTCTCATTCATAGGATGTCCACATCCATGGAAGATTATTTTGTATTCATGAATGTCTAGAACTCCATAGATTTAATAGATTATTTGTAAACTGCCACCTCATAGCTCACATTCTCTGGCTTTTAATTTAATTTTTTGGTGAGTTTGGTACTTGGGATTAAATCCAGGGGCATTCTACCTCCGATCCACACCCCAGGCCCCTTTTATTTATTTATTTATTTTGTTCTGAAACAGGGTGTCAGTAAGTTGCTGAGAGTCTTGTTATGTTGCTGAGGATGTCCTTGAACCTGTAATCCTCCTCTCTCAGCTTCCCAAGTATTAGGATTACAGGTGTGTGCTACCATGCCCAGCTTTTTTTTTAGCATGAACACAATAATGTTATTATGAAGCATGTTTTCACAGAACATCTGCATTGACATTGGCTTTCTGAATCTTCCTGATTTTATTTTCAAAGAGTAAAAAAGAATGTACCAAGTGTTGACATATATTACTACTGCCTACTCAGAACCATGATATTTAAGAGCAGCTACTTGCTTTGAAGGATCACCAATTATGAGATGGATCTCACATGTAACATCCTATCTCAAGAATGTCATATTAGTTTCGTCTATCCAAAAGTTCAGTGCAATGTCTACACTCATCAAAGTCCTTCTGTTAAAGGAAAAGTCCCCAGAATGTTCAAACTAAATCCCACAGCTCTCTGGGGATACAGATCTATAACCTTGAGATCTTTCCTTTTTTAATGGGAGACATACAGTTCCAGCTACTATCTCTGCTCCTGGCTTTGCCTTCAATTAAGCACAGAGAGACAGAATCAGTTCTTTGCCCTCCAACAGTTCATTGAGTTGCTGATTCACAGAGGAAAAGTAGGGACATTAGTTTTCAAGGAAAAGCCATTACCTACAAAGATGCCTCTGACATCAAAGTGGTCTACAGCATTAAGTCATTTGCCATTTAGCCCTACCCCCACTCATACCTAACAGAGATCAGCCGCAAATGTCCATTTCCGCTCAATGCAGCTCTTGAGTCAAAGATCATTGTATTCCCAGGTCTTTTAAGAAGAACTGCAGCAGGAATGTGCACCCAGGAAGGAATACTGAGTGTGGATCCTCCAGATTCTGTACTCAGAATGAGACACAAATCATCTCACCAGAATCACAGCAGAGAGAGTGGCCAGCTCAGTGAGATGGCCAAATGCCCAGAGTATACTTCGTTCAAAGGCAGCATGCCTGTAATGTGTTCCACTGCACTTCTGGTACTGACTAAAGGGCACATCATAGGTGCTAAGTGACAACTGATGGGATGACTGTCTAAATCAACATAAAAGAAATAACTGAAAAGATTCCCATCTGCTACTCACAGATTTCCAAGGGAATCACATTGCATGCTCCTCTTACATACCATAATGGCCAACAATCTTGATGGCATAATAAAATAAAACAAAAGAAAACATAAAATCCTCTAAAAAGAGATATCTAAGGCTACCAGTCCTCTACCCAATCACGTTCAATTTATCTGGGGACAAACTGGCCATTGGTATTTCTCAATCTTACATAATCTTCTGTGGCCTCCAAAATGAGAACCCCTGAAATGGGCAGAGATTGTCATATAGGAATGAATTGCTCCTAGAAATTTAATATTAACTCACAAGAAATTGGAGCAGGCTGGTGAACTTTTAGCCCAGTGATAAACAGATTTGAGGGTGTGTCATAATTACCTAGAAAGTCTGTTAAAACACAAATTGCTGGTCTCTGGCCTCAAAGTATCTAAGATGGTTGTGTCTGGGGCAGAACTCAAGAAGCTGCATTTCCTATGAGTTTCAAGGTAATAATATTGATGTTGGTTTTGCAACAACACTTTGAAAATGACTGCTAATAATCCTATGGCTTTCAGTAACTCATGTAATCATAGTGTTTAAAACAGCACTGGGAAAAGGCAAATAGGGAGAAAAACCAGATCTGGGATTGTGAGGGTGATGGGATGTTAGGAGCAACATGAGCATGAATTTTGAGGGGGAATGAAATTCTTCTGCATCCTGATGATGGTGGTGGTTACACAAATCTTTGCATGTGTTAAAACTAATGAAAGTATTAATCAAAAAATGCAAGATTTTCATTATGATGTGAGACTATAATGCACCAATAAAAGCACATAAATAAATAAATAAATAAATGCGTTCATCAAAAGAAGCCAATTAACTTTTTTAATAGAAAAGTTTTGTGTCACATAGTTGGCTCTCAATTATTTATTTGTATTATTTATTTATCTTTTGCAGTGCTGGGGATGGAACCCAGGGCTTTGTGCATGTGAGGCAAGATCTCTACCACTGAGCTATATCCCCAGCCCCTCAAATATTCAGTAATTTGAATTTGAGTGGGATAAAAATATTTCAAATTTTAACTCCTTTACTTCATATGTGATTTCCTGAGGAAACCCCAGATAATTCTCTTGGCTCTAGAGATTCATTGCACTGAGTGAACTCAACTTCCTCTACACATCTCTAAATTAATTCCTTTTTCCTAAGGCTGCACGATGATGATGATGACGATGATGATGATGATGATGACGACGATGATGATTGGACTGGGCATTGAATCCAGGAGTACTCTACCTCCAAGCTATATCTCCAGTCCTTTTTATTTTTGAAACAGAGTCTCTCTAAATTTCTGAGGGTCTAAGTTGCTGAGGTTGTCCTTGAACCTGTGATCCTCCTTTCTCAGCCTTCCAAATACTGGGATTAAAGGTGTGCACCAAGGTGTGCTTGGCTTTGCACTTTGATTTCTTGAACAAAAGTGTCCTTGGAGTAAAAATTCCCTCCCTCTCAATAGTCAACGTGAGTGAAACCTTTAACTTTCTAGGAACCATCCTTTGGCATCATTGGCAATTCTTTAAGAAACAAATAGATGCTATTGTCTTCCTCTGCTGTCTATAAGTGAAGATACCTTGCCCTTCATGCTTCATGAACTAACCTTCACATCATGTTTTCAAGGTAGGTGACAGAGTAAGTAAGTAGGATATCAAATTCTTCATTTCCATATTAAAAAAAGAAATCTGTCTTTAACTGTCAACACATTTCATCTCAGATGATTTTAGGAGATCATATGTGGAGCCCATATTCTATCTCCCTGAGAGAAAGAAACCATCTCATCTCACCACCCCGCTCTGCTTCCTGGTTGTCATGAATTTATCCGCTTCCTTACATCACCCCTTTCTACCATGATATTTCTGCGTTGGAGCCAGCCTACCATGGACCAAAAAATCTGAAACCAGGAGTCAAAATAAATGTTTCCTTTTTTAAATTGTTTATGTCAAGAATTCTGGTCACAGATGAAAAGCTAACACATCAACTGAGAACATGAGAATTCCTAAGATTTCACTCTGCATTTTATCCTAATAATTACATTAAAAATCATTCTTTTTACAACTAAGGAAAGCCCATCAATATTTCTTCCCAGCCACAAAGTGGAATGAGCCCCGCTCCCTCTGTTTCTGCAAGGATTACTAGAACTAGCATTTGTGTATTAAACACTAACTTAAACAGGCAGAATGAGAAATGAGCAAAGAAGCATTACTCATGTATTAGATTGATTCAGAATAAGATACCAAATGAGGATTACCTCAATGTAGGAAAATTGAATTATACATAAGCCAATATGTCTAGCTTGTTTTGTGACTTTAGATGATTTGCTTCACTTTATGATCTTTCTTTTTGGTTCTATAAAATAAGTTTCAGAAATGTATTATTTCAAAGGCATAGCAAGTGATAAAATTATACATATATCCAATGTTGGGAGAAATCAAAGCAAAATAATTATATTTGAATTAGGGTAAAATGAATGATGGCTAATACATACTTTAATTTACATTATTCTAACACTTTAAATTGCTATGAGGAAAGAAAAAGATGTGAATTACAAATAGAGGAAGAAGGCAAATTTCAATATTTGTAGATGGCATGATAATCTTCTTACAAGATGGAACTGAACCAACTAGAAACCAATTATACTAAAAAATGAAATTTGGAGACTTTTAGGGATATAATATGCATAAATATAAATCAATTGTTTCCCTATGCATCCAAAAGAACTGGTTTGAAAATCTTTTTAAATAAAGCTTTTCTGAAAAAGTAAAACATATATTAAAATAACAAGATATATATATATATATATATATATATATATAAAGAGATATATATGAGATATATAGAATATTTATATTCATTGATTATGGACCCTAAAAAGATTTTAATAAATTGGAAGATAAACTATATTTCTTCCTAATATCCAGGTGTAATTAATAGCAATAAAAAGCTGATTCTTCACAAATTGATTTACAGATTTAATATGTTTCCAATTAAAATCACAGTTGTGCTAATAAGATGTAGAAGCAACATGAGTAAGTACCTGACATTTTATGCAAAATAAGAAATAAAATAGAGTACTCAGCATTGTTTTGGAATGGAGTGGTAGTGCAGAGTGAAGTTTACCATGCTAGGTATCAAAGTTTACCACATACATAGCATTGTTCGTCCATCTCCATATAACTGGTCCTTTTCTGAGTGCTCTATGTATGCTAGTACATATATTCTTTACACAAACCCTAAAACATCATGTCAGTTTGTAGCTGACGAGACTAAGGAAAAGAGAAAAGTAAATAATATACCCTAGGGACACAACTAGTAAATGGCTTGCCAAGCTTTGATCCAAGGTCATGTGACAACAAACCTTGTTCCATGATATACATGATATCACTATAATATACAGAGAACTTGAAATAGAAGGAGGTCGAGAGACAGACCCATAAATAGATGAGATGATACATGATAGGAGTGTGATTAGAGAAGAGCATAGATTGAAATCATGTATCCATCAATGGACAGCTTTGCTGAAAGTGCAAAGCACATCTTTGAATTCTCAGGGAACAGGAAGCGTTCATCATATCTCTTTAAAAACCTTCTATCCTCAAGTTTTACTGTGCTGTCACATTAAGCATCACTGGTTTCACCATAAGAATTGGCAAAACTATTTTCATACTCTCTTGTTATCTTCAAATGGACCATCTAGTATTTTAAATTTTGCCAAAAAAAGCTAAGACTGTTGCCTTCTGCCTTCTTTGTATTGGAATTTTAATTTTAGTTTATTAATTTGATATTGCTCAAGTCATGTGTGGATATGTATATACACACATATTTGCTGTAGTGTAAACATTTTATTTTAAATGGATGATAAAAGTTAAAGTAAAATTCATAGATCTGTAGTATCAAAAACAGTGGTTATTACATATTCATAAAACTGTAGCTTTTATTTAAAGAGGTTTCATATCTTAGGTGATTTGCTAGGAAGTTTACATGTATCGTTTAATCTGCCTTTCTCAAAATCTTCATGATAAAAGTATCCGTATCCTCATATTACATATTAGGGAACTGGTAAGTAGATAGGTTACATGCCCAATTTACACTAGTTTGACACAGAATAGAAAACACAGTTTTAGACATGGAATTTGAATTTAGTTTTCTCTAATTTTAAATACTCATGCTCCTAAACACTATACTACAGAGTTTTTGGAAATAGAGGCTTTAAAATACAAGACAAGCAATACTGTTAACATCTACAAATGTGTGATGGTGGATGTTTGTGTAAGTGTACTGGTCACATAACTGAAGTACAGTGGATGATGGACCAGGCTACATAGAGTATTTATTTGTGGAGTGGAGAAGTTCTTGCTGGAAGTCAACTTTTCATCATAGGTCATCAATAGATAGGCAGTGTCCTTCGCCTTGTAGCTCTTAAATATCTGCTTTTAGCTTTTAAGAGTTTCATCACCTTAAGATAAACTAAAGAAGCAGAACAAAGAGAGTAGAGAAACTAACTGGGTATGGTGGCACATGCCTATAATCCCAATACTTGGGAGGCTGAGATAGGAGGATGGCAGATTAAAGGCCAGCTTCAGCAATTTAGTGAGACCCTGTTTCAAAATAAAAAAATAAAATAGGGAGATAGGGTTTGGGGTGTAGCTCAGAGGTAGAATATCCTTGGGTTCAATCCCCAGTACCACCCCCCCAACACACAAAAAGGCTACTAATACAGGGAAAGAGATTTGGCAGGAAAATTGCTTATGTGTAAATAAAACCAACCATACATATGATTAGTGTCTTTTTCCTAAAAAGAAAATCATAGATCAAAGCATACACTACACATAGAAGAGCTCTCCTCCTCCCCAAAAGAGAGAAAAATTTACCCAAAATAAGAACTGCATTTTAACAATGGTGTCTTGTTGGAAAAAAATAAAGAGAAAAAAGAGGCATAAAAGAAAGAAAAGAGGACTTTTAATTTTAATGGGGTATGTTGATATTTCACAAGTTTCTCTGTGTAAAAGAAGAAAAATCCAGAATTTTCCAGCAGCAATCTTTTTCTTCATTTGTTCATTGAACAAATATTCATTTTGTGTAAAGAACTCCAGAGGGGCTTGGGTCCATTAGTGACATAAAAATCAAAAGTCATTGTCCTCTTGTAGCTTAAATTCTACTAGGGAAGTGAATTGAAGACAGAAACTAATAAATAAGCAAGTAAATAATATGCTTTCTTAGAAGTAATTAATGCTGTGGGGGAAATACAGCGAGAGGAACAGAGCAACCTATGAGCAAACTTCAGCTGAGGGATGAGACAAAGCCAAGTAGAGAAAGTAATTGAGGTGGGAAGAGAAATTAGAGGAGAAAAGATAATTAGCTAGATGAACTACAGGATAGTTGGTAGACTGTGTTTCCTGCAGATTTCTAAGACCAGGAATACCTAATATTTTATCCTAAATTTTACTTTGGTATTGTTAGTTTTGGGGATGTGAGTTTGACATAGTTTGCTTCAAAAATTTAGTAATATAATAAACAATTGTGCAATGCCAAAGTTATGTTTATTTTCGTCATTTACATTTTGTTGTTGTTATTTCTCTTGTGGTTGTATTAGGGAAGTAAAGAATGGATGTAAGTTTACCCTTAGATAAATTACAAGATAGGGATAAAAGTAAAACCTTAAGACACAATGCCAAGGATAAGAATGCAGTTCAATTAAGGAAATAAAAATCCTTCATAGGAGATTATAAGACTGCTTAGGAAGAGTGTTAGGGGAATTCAGATAGGATCTAGGAACACTCTTTATTGACATTTTAAGGGAACTATGATGCCAATTAGTGCCTCTATTATACTTGAGAGGGAAGAGTGGGAAGGAGTAACTAATGTACAGGGAGAAAAAGTGAAATTCATCCCTAACCTATCTACTTCATGACTGAGGCAAATCTAAAATTAGGTAACCTGCATGTAACACTGATTTGTTTCTCTGCCCATCCATTGAACTCTAACTGGATTCCCCTTGGTCATTTCTCATGTAGTATACTGTGTCTTCAAGGTACATGTAATCCTATGGCATGAGATAAAATTCAGTGTCAAAATAATTCTGTGTGGGAAGAAAAAATAATAATATACTAAACACCAGAACTGAAAGCAAATAGGATAAATGAGCATCTTGACCAAAATATGCTTGCCATTTTGCATCTGAGTGCAATCTTTAGTGAGTAATTTATATTAAATCTAATAAAAAGCATGTCAGGAAGTTTATGAGTGAATGTCTCACAAATCATGAATGGGGGCTGCAGCGAGTTTGAATGAGTTATGTCCGCCTTCAGAGTTTTACAGGAGAAAGCAATAAGACACTTTCAGACCCGTGCAAGTTTCAAACTGTGACTCGAAAAAGTTCTTGCTAAAGTACATTCCTTCTCCCAGAAGCTACATATGTTTGCCTGAAAAAAACCAGGACTGGGCAATGAGTCCCGAGGTGTTCACATTAAATTCCCACTCACATAGTAAGTTCTTCAATTCATGCGGCTGAGCTGACAGCACGGCAGAGTGCTTCTCCATAAACAAATTCCCTTTTAGAGCCGGCTTTTTCCTTTCGTTTGCTGGAGAGAATTGTAATGGCAGGCCAAGATGCTTAAACAGAACAAAGAAGGAATGAAAAATCTTCCATGAAACAGAACCCTTGGTCAACAGGAAAATCTCCCTTGATGATGTTCTGTTGCCAGAGATTAAACTACGAATGTCCCTTTTCCACACCAAATATTGAAAACTTTGTATAAATGCCCTTTCATTCTTTAATAATTATAGCAGAAGGAAAATGCCCTTGCTTCGTCTTGTTTAATAGTTCTACAAAGGATGGAAGCTTAGAAGCTCTAAATTTAGGAAGACCTGAGTTTAGATGTTAGATCCAGCTAGATGAAATTAGGTACTTTAATGACAATCATGGGAGCAGAGTTTAATCATCTATAAAAGCATAGTAATATTTGCCTGTAATGCATGGGCTTTTTGCTCATTTTGATCAAAATCTTTTGTTTAATACACTTACCACAGATTTGCCACATTAAAAATACCAAAAAATACTAACCTCCTAGAATTTGTGAGTATTCATTTAAAAGAATCAGAGATAATAACAGTGTCACAGTGAATATAAAATGAAATTGTATGTGTGATACCATCAATGCCAATGTTCAGGTAGATGAAAAATTTAGCCTGGTAGTAAATGGTAGTTTCCTCATATTAGGAATAGTATTTATTGTCAATATGATCATTTATTGCTAGTCATTGGAGAGTTTACTGCCTGTGAGTATTTCATATTTTAATTATAATCTAATAGCAAACCCTCAAATCTCTTCTTAACCTATTATGTAAAAAAATAATTAACACTCAGGTATATATAATGCATTTTCTAAAGTCACACAATTTTCAATGAAAAAATTTTGTGAACCCTAGTCTTCTGGATTAAAAAAAATTGAACTGATAACTATGATGGCCATCTTAAATTTAAGAGAATGATGTGAACTATCTAAGAAATATAATTTGAAGAAGTTGTTATAAGTAATATTGAGAAACTTATAAGATTGAACTAACTAGAATGTTTGAATAACAAAACAAGCAAGAGTGAACTTAATGACAAAAATATATAATATTTTGATGAAAATGATTTTGTAATAATGTAAAGTTGCAAAGTATTCCTCAACTAAAATTATAAATATTTGCAAGTTTAATAAAATTTTAAATGCATTTCTCTGGAAAATTTACATAGAGAAGTTTCATGAAGGTTCAAGGAAATCATGAAATTTTTGAGCAAACATAGAAGATATACTCTATCAGATTTAAAACATTTGCCAAAGATATTAAAAATAGTAATTTTCCTGAAAAGATGAACAAATGAAACAGAAAACCCAGAAATGGATCTTTCCATTTGTAGGAACTTAATTTATGATAGATATAGGAGACCAAAATTCACAGAGGAGAAAACTGGCCACGTTATAGATAAATTAAGATAGCCCTCATCATATGGAAAATAAGAACATAAGTACATCTCAACATGAAAAACTAAAAACTCAAGGGTTTATGTATCTAAATATGAAATTTAAAATTATGAAAATGATGAAGGAAATAATAGAGTACATTGTTCTTTGAGATAGAATTTCTTTTTTTATTTTTTTAATTTATTGGTGCATTAGAGATAGAATTTCTTTTTTTTTTTTTTTGCGGTTCTGGGATTGAACCCAGGGGCGTTCTACCTCCGAGCTACACCCCCGGCCCTATTTTTTATCCTTTCTTTTGAAACCGGGTCTCACAAAGTTGCGGAGGGCCTCACTAAGTAGCTGAGGCTGGCCACGAACCCAGATCCTCCGGTCTCCGCCTCCCAAGTACTAGGATTATAAGCATGCGTCACCACACCCGGCAGAATTTCTTATATAAGTTCCTATTAAATATACACTATATAAGGAAAAAAATTGATGGATTTAGACTCCATTGAAATTAAGAATTTACATTCAAAAAATGAAAACATAGACAAATATAACAGACAAGTTGGGACAAGTTTTTTGAGTAATTTTAAACTGCAAATGATTAATAACTAATAACTTGGAGCTTGCAAGACTATGTTGCAAATCAAGAAAATGACAAGAAATCAAGAAAAATAGGTACATTATTTTAGTAGGCAAGTCATATAAGGGAATATAAATGTATGACAAGAATATGAAAAATAAGTACAGTCAAAGAAATAAAAATATTGCAGAACAAAGGGGGTTCCCATTGCATTTCCATTTTGATAGAACAGAAATCTGGATAATACTTGAGAATAAAAGGGAATGCCATGTGCAGTGGTGAATGCCTATATTCACTGTTCCTCAGGTGGCTGAGGTAAGAAGATTGTCAGTTCAAGGCCAGGATGGGCAAAGTAGTGAGACTCCCACTCAAAAAAAAGAGGGGGGTCTTTGATACCACTTGGATTGCAAATCAATTTGGATACTTGGAAGAGTAATGGCCATTAGTATCTATTTGCCCTAGACTAAGAAAATCATACCCCTGGATATATCATTCCTCCAAAATATCATCATGAATGACCATAAGGATTCAGATTTGAGGATGGTCCCAGGGAGTTTTTGCTTCAAGCCTATGAGGTAGAATTTCAACTTAGATATTTCTCTGTACAATGAAATATTTCTTATACTATATATGCACTTTTGACATATTTATGAGTCCTTTTCTACAATAAATGGAATTCTCATCTTAGGCATGTTTGTGATAGAAAGCAGTTAGAAATAAATAAGATTTCTATCATTAGGAAAACCATAAATAAACTGTGGAGTTTATATTTGATTCAATACCAACTGTAATATTTTGAAACATTGTGTTTGATTGAGTGGTTTAAATATACTACTGGACATACACATTATATCTGCTCTTTAAAAGCCAAGTTATCAGTAAACCCTTAGCAATAAAATGTTGTTTGAGTATAATTGCAGGATTTAAAAACAAATAAATAAAGAATTGATCCATTTTATTTGCAATCATTCACACATGTACAATAAAAATCCAGTATTTAATGAAAAAAATAATCAGAAAAAATATATGGTCTTTAAAAAAACACCATAACTTATATTGGAGTATGTGTATACACGCATATATATCATGTATGGACAAAAATATTTTTGCAAGTTTAGCACATATTTAAATAAATTACAGATAATGTGTATATGTGTGTGTGTGTTTGTACTTGAACATGCATATATGAATCATTTTAGTAGACTGAAAAGGTCTAGTCAATGAAGAATCAGTAGTAATATGTGTACCTATATTCAAATACTGGTTTCTAAATATAATTTTCCAATAAAAGAAACTAAGCCTCCTGGATTTTACCCCAGAACAGAAAAGGAATACTTATAGAAAAGCTGTAAAAAATCTGACAAAATCTAAAGCTACTTAACAATATTGTTCTAATTTTTTTTATAATTTCGACAGTTTTCATCCACTTATTTAAGAGTTTAACAGTAGAAGTAACTGGGTAAATGTCAAGAAGGAATTCTCTGTTGTATTATTGCAACTTTTCTGTAAGTTTAAAATTATTTCAAAATAAAAAAGTTTTAAAATTTACAAAGTAGTTTTCCATGTTTGGGAAGCATGATTGGATTTGAAGGGAAAGATAAATGAAATACGTACCTTCATCATGGTGTGATCAACTATAGATTGAAGAATATGATTAATCCAGTCTTGTGCAGTTAGAGTTCAATAAAAGGAAAACGGATTATTCCAGCTTAGTGCAGGGGTTACAAACTTAACTGTGTACTGGATCTAAGAAGGCATGAAAAGTGTATGTAATGAATTAGTCCTGGCCCCCAAGCTCAAGATTATTGGCTATATCTAATGAGGCTAGTAAAACAGCTATCATTTATTGAGTACTTACTCTGAACTAGGCACTATTTGAAATGCTTTGCATGTAGCAGCAAATTCACACATTGGGTTAGATGCTACAGTCAATTCTGTTTTACAAAAAGGAAGACGAGATACAGAGGGGATAAATGACTTTTCCAAGGTTATAATTTATAATGACAAGTTCGAACGCAGTTAACCCAACCCCAAAGGTCCATGCTTTTAGCCCTCACATCTGCCAAAACTGTTTCAGATCTTAACAACTCTACTATTTCCTAAGAAAATCAAGCTGTCTACCCATATTTCATTTCTTTATTTATTTTTTAAAGATTAACTAGCTGGGTGCGAGTGGCACACACCTGCAATCCTGGTACTTTGGGAGGATGAGACAGGAGGATCACAAGTTCAAATCCAGCCTCAGCAATTTAGTGAGCCCCTCAGCAACCTAGGGAGACTGAGTTTGAGTTTCAAAACAAAAACTAGAAAATACAGCCCCTGGGTTCAAGCCCTAATACAGATAGATAGATAGATAGATAGATAGATAGATAGATAGATAGATGATAGATAGATAGATAATAGAGAGATAAATAGATGAATAAAGTTTTCCAAAGACTAGGCTCTTACTCAGAAGAATCATAGACTGCTGGAAAACTAAGCTACAAATTGGACTCAGGATAGATCCGAATGACTTTTAAAATCATAAAAATGCAGTATTTTCCAATCATTCCAGAGTTATACATACAGTGAAAGAAACAACACATTCTATAAATGAAGTATCACACTCACTTAAAGTAGTTGAACACCTAGTTTGAGTGTTGGCCAATGTGTGCCATATACTCTAGCTCTCTCACTTTCTGTAACTTGACTCGGCAGAAGCCATGGTGGGGAGGAGTGCCATGAACCCCACAACTCACTCTTCATGAGACAGGTTTATGAGTTCCCCCCAAAATTAAACCTGCTGAATCAGTCTTATGCTCAATTCTACTACATGTTTATTCACTCATTTAATCAATGTTGAACATTTAAATATGCAAGACATTTTGTATATATTTATTGAAACAAAAATCAGAGGTGAAAAATATGTTTTCCTATTTATTCACTTCAAAATACAAATGTGATGGGTCATAAGAAAGCATAAACCATGTTTTATCATACATCCAGTAGGGAATAGCCATTTTCCTATTTACTATAACATGGTAGAAAGGGCCTAGAATTTGAGATAATAATGAAAAATTAGTTTTGTCACTTATTAAATGTACCATATCAAATCCATTAATTCATCATGAGCACAACTCTGCTAACATACAACCAGAGGATAATGATCCATATACACAAATAATTGGAAAGTACAAACATATTCTAAAGAAAAGATATACTTAGTCTTGGCATACTGAAGTCCATTGATGTGGTTACCAATAGTTGGCACATACCAATAGTTGACTCATCAGTTGAATGGGAATAGCACATATACCTATTTTGGAAAGCTATTACGATTTTTTATTAAGATAACTCCTTATAAATAATTTAGCATAATATATGGATCATCATGTGCCTGATCAAAGCTTAGCTAATATTGCTATCTTAGAGTCAATAATTCTCATGCCGATCCTAATTGAACTGATTCAAAAAATATAAGTCAAATTCTGATGTGCACATTTCAGTTAATAGAAATAAATACCTTCTCTGACATATACATCAGTTTGCATTATCAACATTATTGAATATATGTTCTATGCCAGATATAAGGACTCTATAATGAATCTCAATGCTTAACATCAACAATGTGGTGTTCTGCTTTATTTCACTGGCTCAGCAACCTGAGCTGATACATTTCTTTCCCATTGAGTATCTGCATATTCCTCCTACATCTTTGGACTTTTCATTCCTACCTGCTGTGTGACATTCTCTTGTCACCTTTATATCAGAGCATGGAGCAGTCGTATCTGAAGTGATAAATCCACACTATGCAGGACTCCCATCTGTCCTGTGTCACTGCACACATCCAATCATCTCATATTGGAATCAGACATTGACTTTTAGAAGGTCCTCCCTGTGTGGATGCATTGGTGGGTTTACCTTTAGCAAAAGCTCCTTGCAGCCAGGGATCCATGTCCAGATAATGGGATCATTCATGCTGCCTGATTTATGCAGCAACTCTTGAACTGTGTCATCGCGAAGCTCTTTCATTCCTTCCGCCAAGAACCACTCAAATAGAAATGACTTCAAGCCATTTGAAGGAACAAGCCTTGAGGAACTATCATTTAAGACAAGAGGAAAAAACGCTTTATTCACTAGTTCTTATTCAACCTTCCTCATAAATATATCTAATTGGAACATTTCAAAGGCTTTTTTTAAATAGGGTCAACTTCTTTCCTTTGAATTTCTTGTTCTTATAATCTTGAATGCTTTTATTACTGGAACTTGATGTGAGGTTTTGTAAAAAGAGCAGAATTCATAGTTTTGAAAATCTAGTCTCAATCCAAAATTCTATCACACTCATTTTCAATTCTTAGCATTTTACTTATCTAATCATACACTGCTCTTTATCTAAAAAATGAAAATTTTAATATTCATTCTATAAGGTCATTAGGAAGATTACATGTAAACATGTTTCAAAATGCCCTACTTTTAACTTAGGATACAATGTACAAATGGTGGTCAATTTCTTTTTGTGAAAATTCTTTGTATGAGCCAGTTAACTTTCAAATCTCCTTGGTGATGTGAAATGATTTATTCTGAGAATCCAGACATATACACTGGTCGCCTCCTACTTTCCATCATCTATACCCTCAAATATAAGACTATGATAGAGTGGTTATAAAGAGCAATATGTGGTATTTTGTGTGTGTAGGGGTTGTTTCTGGCAGTGCTGAGAATTGAACCAAGGGCCTTGTACATGCTAGGCAAGTGCTCTACCAATGAGCCAGATCCTAAGTCCATATAAAGAGCAGCATGAATTAGATATACTCATCATAAATGGTATAGCAGGAAGAACAACAGAAAAACTGCCTTTTTTAAAATAGCATAGCTTTGAATCTGGTTACTTAAAAAAGAAGGACATCATCTTTAATTTTTTTTCAAATCTCTAACATCATTTGTAATGGTTTGGACTTAGAATGTTTGCCTAGACCTTAAGGAAACCAGGCAGCCATGTTGGAGGTGACAATTGCTTTGGAGATTATGTAAGGTCCCTCCTCCCCTTGTTCACGCTCTCAAGCTTCTGGCTTTTTTTGATGTGAGAGGAGAGCCTTGTTCTCTACCACTCTGCTTTCTGCCTCCATGTCCTGAGCGCTGCAGACCTGGCCTGACATGGACTGTAACTCTGAAATCTCCAAAACTGTGAGCAAATAAATTTTCCTTCCTCTAAGTTGTGTGTATTCAAGCTTATTGGGTCACAGCCATGAGAATGATCCCCAAAACATCATCTTCAATATTTTTAAAATACCACTATTAATTTTCCTTCTATATCCACTCATTTGCAACCCCACTGTCATTTAACATACCTTGGTCTCCATCATATTTAGGTTGAACTATCTCATGTCCCAGTCTTAACCTGTTCCAGGCCCTATAGGTCAGACTTCTCCTTCCATGATAAAAAATATGATGTTTGCTTATCCGCTTCCAACTCATAGAAACATTTCCATTACCCTAAATGTAAAGTCTAACCTCCTTAAAATGGAGGTTATAAAGCTCTTAATGAAATAGTCCTTCTTTGCACCACTAGATACATCTTTTATCACATAATTTCTCAGGCTTTCCTCTCTGGGCTTATCAAATATTTGACAGTTCCTAAGATATGTTTAAGCATCAAAATACTTCTGAAAATTTTTCATGAATTATCCATCCCCATTCCCCAAATCTCACTTTATACATTTACCTTGGTATTCACTCTTACTTGTCTTATGGATAGATGATAGAATTTTACAACTATTTTAGATGTACAAAATTGTTGTGAACACAGTTCTGAGTCTGTGAACTTTACATCCATTTTTGCTTATTTTTGAAAACTTATTTTATTATGGTACATTGGTCATAATAGTGAACTGGTATTGATATATTTTTATCAAAGGAAGTCTACACTTATTTTGGGTTTTCTATTTTTACTTAATATTTATTTTATGTTTCAAAAGCCCATCCAGAATACTACATTACATTTAATAATCACATTTCCTTAGGCCTCACTTTGTTTTTAAAGCTTCTCAAACTTTCCTTGTTTCTGAAGATCTTGACATTTTCAAAGATCATTAGACAGCTATTTTGAAGAATGTCTTTCAGTTGATATTTTTGTCTCATGAGAAAATCATGAGAAATGTTTCTCCTTTTAGACTAGGGTAGGGGCTTTGTGGGAGGAAGACCACAAAGATGAGAAAACACCAATTACATCACCTCATATAAAAGGAATGCAATCAATGTAACTTGTCACTGTTCATGTTAACCTTTATTACCTGACTTGAGGAATTATTTAGACAGTTGTTTCACTATAAAATTATTCTCTTGTTCTTTTTTGGTGCATTATAATCATACATCTTGATGAGGTTCAGGGTGGTAGAGGCGTACATGCACACATCACTTATTTAGCCCTCCCCTAGTTCCCACCCCATTCCCTCCCCTTTCCCTCCTTCCTGTGCTCAGTATAGTGATTGACTTTGATAAGTTTGTGTATGTACATCATGTCCATTGGGGTGTTTCCCTCTTCCTCCCTCCCATCTCCCTCAGTTAGGTCACCTTCTTCACTTATTTAAGGTGTCTCCTTCTTTGTCTGGAGTCCCTCCTATGTCACATTTTCTCCCTAGATTACACATATTAGGGAGAACATCCGACTTTTCACTTTTTGTGACTGACTAATCTCATTTAGTATAATGTTTTCCAATTCCATCCATTTCCCTGCAAATGACATAATTTTGTTCTTCTTTATGACTGAGTAAAATTCCATTGTGTACATATCTCATAGTTTTGTAATCCATTCATCAGTTGATGGACATTTTAGCTGGTTCCATACCAGTTAGAATGGCAATCATTAAAAACACAAACAACAACAAATGTGGTGAAAATGTAGAGAAGTAGGAACTTTAATACATTTTTGGTCGAATTGCAAATTAGTGCAACCACTTTGAAAAACAGTGTGGAGGATCTTCAGAAGAATGGGAATGAACCTACCATATAACACAGCAATACCACTTCTGGATATCTACCCAAAAGAATGGAAACCAAACTATCAGACTAATGCATGCATATCTATTTTTATTCTCTTTTTCTATACAACTTATTTTTCGTGTTATGATACAGTACTACTCTATTTATTTTGTTGCTCAAATTTTTCCAGCTTTGCTCATTGGAAGTTCTTCCAGTTGTTTCTATATCCCTTTGGCAAAAATGTCTTCTGCAAATAAAGACATTTATTTCTTTTTTTCTTTCCAATCTGCATATATATTCTTTCCCTTTCTTATCTTATTGTACTAGTTAGAACTTCCAGTAAGATTTTGATTAATAGGGTAAGCAAAAACAATTTATAATGTTAGGAGATAGCATTTAGTTTTTTTAACTTAAATGTGATATTATTTGTAGAAGTTTTTTTATCAAGTTGAGGAAGTTTCTCTCTATTAAGAATTTGCTGATATTTTAAAATTATATATGCCTATTGTATTTTGTCACATCCCTTTTCTGATTATTTGTATTTTTTTCTTATTTAGTTGGTTGGTGTGTAGATTACATTTAAGATCTTTTAAATGTTTCAAAATCCTTTGTATCTCGGGTAAACATGGCTTTACTATTTAATAAATTTCTATTTATTTATTGTTAGATTCAATTTGCTAATATTTCCTAGAGAGTTTTTCATCTAGTTCATAAGAGATATTAACCTGAAGGTTGTCTTATAATATCTATATTTTTCCCTGTAAAGACAATCTATGTTATTAGCATCTGTCTGGCTTCATAGAATGCTTAATATAAAAGCTTTTGCTATTATGTTTTGGCATAGATTGTAAAGAATTGGAATTATCTTACTTTTATGTGGGGTACAATTCACCAGTCAAACTGCCTGTGTTTGTTAATTTCCTTTTTATAAGTTTATCAATTATTGAATACTTCTCTTTAGTAGATATAGGAATTTGCCAGTTATCTATTTTCCTTTGTGTACATTTTTGATAGTTTGTGTCTCTCAAAAACATGGTTACTTGCATTGACAATATCAAATCTGTGGACAAAAAATTTTCATTTTAATTCATTATTAACTTTTAACTTCTCATTGAATTAATGATGGGGACCTCTCATTTAATTCTAATATTGATAATCAGTGTCTTCACTCTCTTTTTTATTAGCCTGGATAGAGGTTTATTAATTATATTGATCCTTTAAATAATTATCTTATGATTGTATTGAATTTATAGTTTTCTTGACAATTCAATTTTTTCTCTCATTTTTAGTACTTCCTTTATTCTGCTTGTTTTGGGCTTAAGTACTCCTTTTTCTCTAGACTCCTGATATAGAAGCTTAAAATAGTGATATCAGATCTTTTTCCGTTTCTTAAATTATTTTCCTTTTCTTACACATACATTTAATACTATAATTCTTTCCTAGTCATTCTTTTTAAATATCCCACAAATTTTGATAACTTTCGCTATTATGCAATTAAAATATTTTTAAATTCACAAGACTTTTACTTGACCATATAATTATTTACAAGTGTGTTGTTACCTTACAAATATTTTGAGATTTTTGACATATTTTTTGTTATTGATTTACAGTTTAATATAATTTTGGCTTGAGAATACACTCCATATGATTTGTAGTCTTTTAAATTTTATAAAGCATAATATATGTCCCTGATTGTAGTCTATTTTGGTGGGTGCTTCATAGAAACTTGAGAAAAACTTGTGCTCTGTTATTATCTAATGGATTGTTCTACAAATGTCAACTAGATGAAATATTGTTGATTTTCTGCCAGCTTAGTCTAATATAGTCTTATTTCTCTGTAACTTTTGAAGGACAGTTTCACTGGATGTATATTGTAGGCTAGTGTTTTGTTTTGTTTCATGTCAATGCTGTATAAAGTTCACTCCCCTGTCTTCTTGCTTGCATGTTTTCTGAGTAGATGTACACTAATTCTTATCCTTGCTCCTCTAAGGGTGGAGTGTCCTTCCATCCCTGCTCCAGTCTCACTCAAGAATTTCTATTTGTCTGTGTTTTTCTTCAGTTTAAACAGACACACCCAGTTGTAGTTTTCATTTCATTTTGATATTTATTCTGCTTTGTGATCTCTGAGCTTCTTGCATTTGTGGTTTGGTGACAATAATCAAGTTGGAAGTTTGGAAACTTCTCAATCACTATTACTTCAAATATTTCCTTGCTCTGCTTCTCTTTTTACTTCTGATAGTCTAGTTATTCTTTTGTTACATCTTTTGCCTTAGTAACATACTCTTTCACATTTCTGTATGGGTAACATACCTCTTTTCTTCTTGTCTCAGGACTACATACTTCAGGCAGAATAGGGAACCCTAGAGTTGGGAACCTTCGGTGCTCGAATAAACACAACTCAGAAGTATAGGGAGATAATTTCACTTGGACTTAGATTTGACACATAAGGGATGAAACTGGCTCATGTATTCTTTCTCTTGCCTTAACCTGGAAAGACTTCTCTAAATTACAGTGCTTAAATAGTCCCTGGAGGCCATCTGATGCTATCTTTGCTCTTACTTCTTCTCTGCTTTATTATTCTTTTCTTTTATGCACCCCAAAATTGTAGTCTCTTTTATTTCAGTTATAGTTTCTAGTTACTGAAGATAAGAGTTATTATAATTATGAATAGACAGAAATATACAGTAATTGCTAAGGGCCAGGATTGTTCTAAGCATGTGTGATTAATCCAGAAGAAATCATCAGCATTAATTACAGCAATTTTCTTTTGGTGCTGAGGATTTAACTCAGGGCCTCACATACTGAGCTATACCCCTAGACCAATTATGACAAATTTATAAATAAGATATTTTATAGCATGAGGATTGAAGAAGGTCAATCTATTTATCTCTTTATCTATCTATGAGTGTATGTGTATACTAGTGTATGGGTATATATATGTAGAGAGAGATTGTGAGCTAAAACCTATGTAGCTATCTAAAATCTATCAACACATGCATGCATGCACTCCTATTTTATTTACACATATCCTTGAGAAATATAAGATGTAAAATAAATTCCTTCCATTCTAAACAATCTCATAACTAGTAGGAAACACAGAAACAATTAGGCAACAGTTATTAGGGTAAATTACAATATGTTCTACAACAATATTACTAAGTAATTCAGAAATACTGAGGAAGGAACACATGGTAACTTGAGATATAGCTGGACAGAGAGATTTTTAGATGAAGTAGCAGAGACTAAGGGTATTTTAATTGATTTAATAGATAAGGGACACAAAAAAGAGATAAAGGACAAGTAAAAGGACATTTTTTGGCAAGGGTACACATGGGAAATCGGTTGGTTTTTGTTATGTGTATTAAAGTCTAGAAGTTTTCATTTGCTCAGGGAAGAAATAAAGATAATGATTTCATTGGCACAACCAAAAAATAAATAGAAATAGTCTTTTTTGAAAATATTTTGATCACAGTTTCTCCTTACCCATGAGTACCTGTCAAAGCCCTTGAGTATATCAGTTCTATTTTTTTTTTTTTGTGGTACCGGGGATTGAACCCAGGGGTGTTCTACCTCCATGCTACACCCCTGGCCTTATTTTTTTATACTTTATTTTGAAACCGGTTCTCACAAAGTTGCAGAGGGCCTCACTAAGAAGAGAGAGAGAGAGAGAGAGAGAGAGCTGAGGCTGGCCGTGAACCCAGATCCTCTGGTCTCCGTCTCCCAAAGTACTGGGATTACAAGTGTGCGCCACCACGCCCAGCTCAATTCTATTTTTGATGCAGTCCGTTAGTGTTATTTACTTTTGATATTGATATTTATGGTTTTATAAATATTCATGAATTTTTATATTTCAGTTATTGATACTTTTCTATTTGTTATATAATTTCCCATTAATATAATTTATGTCATCATGTTACCTGCACCTTGTACAACTTTAACAAATATTTATTAAAACAATGAACAGTCTACCAACATAATATAATAAAACTGCTGCTATATTGTTCAGATTTTTATTAGAAATGGGAAGCCTGAGATATAGCTCAGGATAAGAGGAAATTTATTTAATCACAACATGCAGAAATTCAATGGTAGATTTGACTATGTCTGAACAGGTGTCAGACTTGAAGTTGTACAGTTGAAACTCATCTCTTCTCATCTGTTCACTTTGCTTTAATTCATTCTGCTTCTCTTTCCTCTTCCTCTCTCTTTCTCTCCACTTCTTTTGGTTTGTTGGTTTGATTCTCTAACTGCAAGATTCTTGTATCTAGTTAGAAATCCTACAGAAACTGGATATCTAAATGGCCCTTATTGCTATGGAATTTCTCACTAAGAACATGGCATAATCTATAGTATATCTGTTTGCCAATTCTTTAGAAAGAGAGCTTGGACCAGAACCATCAGTTGGTAGGTGGGTAGAGCACTGCCATGGATAGTCTTATGGGAAGAGAGAGAACAGTTTCCTAATGGAAAGATGAATGCTGGCTGGATTGTTTTTCATTACTAATTTTATTAAGATCCAGTAACTGAGATATGATATTCTGTGGAGTATGTATATATGGATCTATGTCATCACAGGAAAATCAGCTACCCATTTCTCTAACATGGGATAAGAAAAGAAAGCTACTGACAACAGCTAAATAATGATCATCTGCACCCTCTGCACGTAAGACTGGACTCCTCCAGATCGCAAGGAATTCCTTAGGGATTGCTTTTATTTTTGCCTTGGCACATCAAACTAGTCATAGACCCTCTAATTCTCCCCACATGGTCTCTGCTTGTGGAATCTTAAATATATAGGAGTTTTAACTTCTCAGGTGTAGTGAGTCTTCTAAAATGAAGCTGTGAATTTTATGCAATCGGTGCCACACAAATGCAGTCAGAAGCTTTGCATTAGATTATGCAAAGATTAGCAGACTGAGTGAGTGTGAGCCTACAGATAAAAGCACCCTACACATGTGAACCTGAACATTGGTTATTAATTTAGGCAGGCCAACTGTCAGTCAGACCATCACCCAACCACCTCAAGCAGTGCATCAGGCAGCGTGCAGCTTGTCATCAGACACTTGGCTAGCCAACTGGCCATCCCTGAAGCTAGCCAACCAGTCAGCTAGCAAGTTAACTAGCCAGCCGGCCAGGCAAGCAGTCAGCCAGCCAGTCAACCCATAATGTAAGGAGGGACTGAGCAAGTGAATGAATTTCTCCCATCAAGTTGGTGGCCAGGTATCGAAGATATTTGCCAGTGATCATCCATTCTGACAGCTGGTAGAAGGAGGGCTGCCTGGTAAGGATGGATTTGAATGTGTGTGTGTGTGTGTGTGGTAGGTTTTAGTGATTACTATTCTTAATCTTCTTAATTATCATGAGAAAGAATACAGATTTTCCAACTACATGGGATATTTTTTTGTGTGTGTGTGTGTGGTACCAGGGATGGAAGCCAGGGGCCTTCTATCTCCGAGCTACACACCCCAGCCAGATTTTATATTTTATTTTGAAACAGGGTTTCATTAAATTGCTAAAAGCCTCACTAAGTTGCTGGGGCTGGCTTCAGAACCTGCGATCCTCCCGTCTCAGCCTCCTAAGTACTGGGATTACAAGTGTGCATCACCACGCCCAGCTATTACATGGGATATTTAAGATAGCACTATATTGTAATTTTTGATAACTAGAATAGATGCCAGACTGCAAAAATTCCCCCAAGTCAGCAGGTTTTCAGAATCCATCTCAAAATATTTAGAAGAATTCTTACTTTAGGAAGATATATGTACTGAGAAAATAATGGTATATTAAGGAATTATCTATTTAATACCATAAGACTCTTAGGTACCCAATGTAGTTAGTATTCCTAAAATATCTTTAATATTTTCAAAGTAAAATAAATTTGCTTCTCAGGTATTATAAAGTTAAGAATTTGGGGTAATTTAGCTGGATGTGGTTGCAATATTTGTTAGGCTGAGACAGGACGATCACAGGTTCAAGGCCAGCCTCAGCAATTTGGTGAGATGTTCAGCAACTTAGTGAGACTCTGTTTCAAAGTAAAAATTAATATAGGTCTGGGGAGGTAACTCAGAGGTAGAATACCTCTGGGTTCAATCCCCACTAACCCCCCACACGAATGAGGTAATTAGATACATTTTTCTCAGTTATTTCAAAAGAATAAACTACCCCTCTTGAACAAAAGAAGATATATTATTAAATTCATTCATTCTATAGTCATTTATGTACTCTATAATACATGATGTTTAAAAGTATAAAGCATAAAGGGAAAAATAAAACACTTATTGAAAGAGTACTTGGACTTTAACTTTGGTGAGGACAAAAGTTTAGTTCGGTATGATTCTATTCCTGAAAAAAGTAAAAATATTTTTTATTTTGTTTTGTTTTGTTTTGGTACTGGGGATAGAACCCAGAGCAGTTATTCCTCAGAGCTACACCCCTACCTCTTTTTATTTTATTTTTTTATTTTGAAACAGAATCTCACTACATTGCTGAAGCTGGCTCCTATCTCAGCCTCCCAAGTACTGGGATTACAGGCATGTGCTACCACACTGGCTTTAATTTTTTGCTTTGAAACAGGGTCTTGCTAAGTTGCTGAGAGTCTAAGTTGCTGAGATGCGCCACCATGCCCAACTAAAAATATAAATATTTCTTTTTATAAGTATACTCTTATTGGTGCATTGTAATTATACATCACAGTGAGGTTCAAAGTCATACAAACATACATGCACTCAGCACTTGGCTATGTGATGACCTATGAGCATTTCTACAGAAGGGATAATGCTAAACTGAGCTTTGAGGAGTAGGAAATGTAAGCCTGCTCATTTCTCATGGAGAATGAATTCAAGGCAAAAATAGCAAGCCCTCTGGGAAGTGAGCAGGGCATTTTCAGAGAAGCATCATGTGTTCTGTTTTTTGTGGATTGGTGTATATGAATATGGAAAATATAACTCAGTAGGTTAAGCTGCAAAAGTAAGTAAAGTCATGGAATGCTCTTGGCTCAACACTACCCTAATGTTACATGGGGAGCCTGAGAAGGTCTTCAGTAACAGAACAGGGATTCTTTGCTTATGCACATATTGACAGTTTCTAGATGGCTGCTTGGGCAATGGTCTTCAAACCTTTTTGTTTATGTGTTACCAAACACATTTTAAAACCCTCAATCATTTTCACATATTTAAATTGACAAATAGCATTTCATTTTATGTAAAGAAAATTGCAAACATTGTAATTCTTAGCATATTTTAAAATGAGACATTTAGGGCCTCTCTCACTTTGGGGATGGCCTGTATTTTTCTCTTCAATGTATATCTCCTACTTTCCTAAATAAATCTCTATGTCTCTGGGGAAAAAAGAGACATTTAGATAATTCTAATAAAATATATCCAACAAAATTCTATAGCAAATTAGTAACCACAATCAATTATTTTATGAATTTATAGGAAAGCTTTCCTTTAGCATAAATGTTACAGTAATTTTTTCTACTTAAACTACATTCTGCCTCCAAGATACACCTCTAGCCATTTTTACTTTTCATTTTGAAACAGGGTTTGCCAAGTGGCTGAGGCTGGCCTTGAACCTGCAATCCTTCTGTCTCAGACTACCAAATACTGGGATTACTTATTTCCTTTTACCTTTTTCAAAAAGTTTATCTCAATGTAATTGTTTATCCCTGTAAGCATTTTATTTTCCACTATAAACTTTATAATAAAATACAAGGATAAGTTTTTATAAATTATACACATAAAATAATATTTCTAGGTTATAGCATCTGTGTCACAAAGCCCTCAAGTATTTAAAATATTTTGGGTTATATATTATATTATGATTAATTTTGTATACTTTTCTGATAAATTTATTAATCACATAAGATAAATGCTAAATTGATTTGTTTATAACCTGAAAGAATTTTTATCAATTAGATCACATATCCACAGAATACTTCTTATCTGTTGAATGAGACAGAGGTCAAGATCAGTGCTATCCTTTTTTTTCTTTTGAACAAAGATACAAGCTGAGTACTCATGCACAGAGATAAGTAGAAGAGAATAAGTAGAATAAGTAGAAGTGAAATAGAAGAAGGCCTTTTTTATAAAAGGTGCTAGGTCAGTTGGATGGTCATAAGAAAAAAAGAAAGTATACACACCAGAGAAAAATTAATTCCAGATGTATTATAGAACTAAACATGAAAGAATAATGAAGCTTTTATAGGAAACATAGAAGAGCATCGTTACTATGGAGAAAACAATGATTTTATAAATAGGTCAATGAAAGTGTTAAATAAGAAAAATTAAAAATATGCTCATCAGACTATATGAAAATTGAGAACTTCAGTTTATTTAAAGGGTACATTCAGAGAATGGGCAATCCAGCCTGGTATGTGGTACACACTTATGATCCCAGTACTTGGGAGTCTGGGATTATAAGGAGGATTGCAGTTTCATGGCCAGCCAGGAACTTAGTGAGGCCCTCCACAACTTAGTGAGACCCTGTTTCAAAATGAAAAATAAAATAAGACTGGGGGTATATCTCAGAGGTAGAATGCCCCTGAGTTCAATCCTCAGTACCACAGGAAGAGAGAGAGGGAGTGAGGGAGAGAGAGAGAGAGAGAGAGAGAATGAGAATGTGTGTGACATCTAATGGAGTGAGGGAAGATATTCACACTCATATTTTGTATTCAGAATACATAAAAGAACTACTACAAATCAATAAACAAAAGCTAAACAACTCAGTGGAAAAGTAAGCATCATATCTGAAGGCATTTCACAAGGGTGGAGATTCAAATGCTAATGAAGCAATGACAAGTGATGGACCCAGGTAGTCACCAGGGGAATGTATATTAAAGCTGATATGTGGTAGCACATCACCCCTGCAGGAAAGGCTAGAATGAACTAAGTAGACAACATCAAATGCCAGATACTGGTAATAAGGAAGATACCAGGAGCTCTCCTGTTAAAATAAACTGCTGATAAAATAACTTTGATAAACTGCTTGAAAATTTTTTATAAAGTTCAACATACCTTATTTGCCCAGAAACTCCAGTTTTAGTTACGTACTCAACAGTATTCCTGTATCATTTATCAAAAAGATTTTTCTGTTCCCTCTCACTCAGATGGCTTTGTTGTATATCAAGTGACTACATGTTTGGGTATCTTTCTGGACTCCTTTGATCTATTTGGTTGTTCTTAAGCCAGGATCATACTTTCCAACTTACTGCACTGTTATAGTAGGTCATGAAATAAGGAACTCTAAGCCCTTGACTCTTTCTTCAAGATTGCCTTCACTATCCTTTGGACTTTCATACAAATCTTAAAACTTTCTTGTCTATTGCTAGAAAAAAACAAACAAAAATCCTACTAGTCTTTCAATTGGATCTGTTATGAATCTACAGATAAATTTGGCAAGAATTAAAATCTTAACAATTTGAGTCGTCTAATGGGAAAGTTACATATTAAGGGTTTTTTATATCTTTGGAGTAACGCAGGTCTGGATGCTATTTCTGAAAATGTTGTCAATACATCGGAATCATAAAGTTAGCTGTGCATTCTTCATAGTTGCCTGTAAAGTTTATGAATACAAAACTAATGACCATAGAAAGCTAAAACTTATTTTTTTCATTCAGGGCATATATGTTTGTTTTTCTCTTTGTTTATCTTCTTTCTTTCAGCTCAATTAAATCTGCCCATCTAAATCCCTTAACTGTTTTGGTACTAATTTCATCCAAAATAATGAAGGCTTAAAGCTGGCCATTAACATTCTTTCCAGTGCTAAGAAACAACCCACATTTGTGTTTGCAGTAGAGAGTCGTAAATTACATTGAAATATCATTCAGTGAGAGTCATTCTCCGAGATTGTAAAGAGATGGATGGTCTCCAGGGGAGGGTTGTCATAAAAAGGAAAATCAAACCAGCTGAATAATACAATAAGTCTCTATACAGAGCTAGCTCAGCCAAGCAGGGATATGAGAGGTGGCAGGCTTGGAGGAGATGGCTGACAGATTTCATTTGTCCAGGATCAGCTCCTGCCCTGTGTCACATGTCACATCTTCCCACCACCCGCTGGGTGTTCTACCAGGGCACCCTGTCCAGGTGCTGTCATGGGAATAAACCGGGACTGCCGGTTCAAGGCCCGTGTGGTTAAGTCAAATGGATGAAAGTCAATTGTTTTCTCTCTCTTCCTGCTGTAGGATTCACACAGTCTCTCCAGGTGATTTACTAATCATGTAGAATAAGAGTGAGGCTACAATAAATGTTTGATTTTTCTTGCTTTTCTGTTTTTCTTTGCTGCCTGATCTCTCCCCTCTCTTTCTTAGTTGTACTCTTTTCATTTTCTTTTCTCTTCAGCTCCTTTTTTAAATGTAAATTGTATTTCCTGTTTTTTTATTATCCCTTTTTCATGATAAAATATTATAAAATATTAATTTTATAATATTTTATAATATTTTATAATAATTTTATATATAATTTTATAAAATATTAATTTTATATTTCCTTTATGCTTACTCTTTTATGAATGTGATGTCCTTTGATCAAATGAGGGGAAGTCCATTTAAATGTTGCCTCAGGCTTATGCCTATTACATCAACTTTCTTTTATTTTTAAATTAGTGCTTTTTTTGAATTTTTATTTTTTTATTTTTCTTTGTTTTTTTCCATTTTTCATTTATTACATTTATTGGTGCATCGTAGTTACACATTTTGATAAGTGTCAGGGTATCAGAAGCATGCATGTACACATTGCTCATTTAGCACTCCCCCAAATCCCACCCTATTCCCTCCTCCTTCCCTCCTTTCCATGCTCAGCATAGTGATTGACTCTGATGAGTTTGTGTGTACACCTCATATGCATTAGTGTATTTCCCTCTTCCCCCCTCCCATCTCCCTCAGTTAGGTCACCTTCTTTGCTCAACTAAAGTTTTCTCCTTCTCTGTCTGGGGTTCCCTTCTAAGTCCCATTCTCCCTAATTTCCACATATTAGGGAGAACATCCAACTTTTCACCAATTGTGACTGACTAATCTCACTTAGCATAATGTTCTCCAATGCCCTCCATTTCCCTACAAAAGATGCAATTTTGTTCTTCTTTATGGCTGCGTAAAATTCCATTGTGTACATATCCCATAGTTTTGTGATCCATTCATTTGTTGTTGGATGCCTTGGCTGGTTCCAAAGTTTGGCAATTGTGAATTGAGCAGCTATAAACATAGATACACATGCATTAGTTTGGTTTCAGTTCTTTTGGGGAGATGCCTAGAAGTGGTATTGCTGGGTCATATGGTAGGTTCATTCCCATTCCTCTGAGGATCCTCCACACTCCAAAGGAGTTGCACTAATTTGCAATTCCACCAACAGTGTATTAGAGTTCCTATTCCCCATCCTCACCAGCATTTGCTGTTGTTTGTGTTTTTAATGATTGCCATTCTAATTGGGGTTAGGTGAAATCTCAGGGTAGTTTTGATTTGCATCTCTCTGATTGCTAATGATGTTAAACATTTTTTGTACATTTATTGGCCATTGGCATTTCTTCTTCTGTGAAGTGTCTATTTAGTTCACTTGCCCATTTTTTGATTGGATTATTTGTTTTTTTAGTGGTGATATTTTTAAGTTCTCTGTATATTCTAGATATGAGTCCTCTATCAGAGGAGGAGCTGGCAAAAATCTTCTCCCATTCTGTTGGCTCTCTGTTGAGGTTCTTGATTGTTTCCTTTGCTGCACAAAATCTCTGTGGTTTAATGCAATCCCACGTATTGATCCTCATTTTAGTTTCCTGTGCCTTTGGGGTCTTGTTGAGGAAGTCTTTACCTGTGCCTATGTGTTGAAGTGTTGGACCTATGCCCTCTTCAAATAGCTGCAAGGTCTCTGGTCTGATTTCTAGGTCTTTGATCCATCTTGAATTGACTCTTGTATAAGGTGAGAAAGTGGGGTTTATTCCTATTTTTCTGCATATGGTTAGCCAGTTTTGCCAGTACCATTTGTTGAAGAGGCTATTGTTTTTCCAATGGGTGTTTTTAGCCCCTTTGTCAAATATCAATTGGCTGTAGGTCTGTGGTTTTGTTTTGGAGTTTTCTATTCTGCTCCATTGGTCTATGTGCCTGCTTTTGTGCCAATACCATGCTGTTTTTATTACTATGGCTTTGTAGTATAGTACTGGGATTACAAGTGTGCGCCGCCATGCCCGGCTTTCTCTGGGTCTTCTTATAGTTGATTTCTAGTTTCATTCCACTATGGTCCGAAAAGTCGCAGGGGATTATGTCACATTTTTTTGAACTTGCTATTATTTACTTTGTGGCCTAGGATATGGTCTATTTTAGAGAAAGTTCCATGAGCATCTAAAAAAATGTGAATTCAGATATAGTTGGGTGGAATATTCTGTATGTGTCTACTAGGTCCATTTGGTTTATGGTGTTCCTTAGGTCTGAGGCATCTTTACTGACCTTTTGTCTTGAAGATTGATCTAGTTGTTTGAAAGGTGTTTTGATTTCTCTCAATATTATTGTATTGGGATCTATGTGTGATTTAATACCGCCAAGAGTTTCTTTTATGAAAGTGGTTGCACCTATGTTTGGGGCATAAATGTTGGCTATTGTTATATCCTCTTGCTAGATTGTTCCTTTTACCAGTAAGAAATGACCTTCTTTGTCTCTTCTGATAAGTTTAGGTTTGAAGTCGAATTTGTCTATCATAATTGCTACTCCTTCCTGCTTGTTTTCGAGTTTCATTAGCATGGATTACCTTGCTCCACCCCTTCACCTTTAGTTTGTGCCTATCTTTAATTGTAAGGTGTGTTTCTTGTAGGCAGCATATAGATGGATTGTGATTTTTAATCCATTTTGCCACCTTATGTCTTTTGATTGGGGAGTTGAGGCCATTTATATTCAGTGTGTTTATTGAGAGATGGGTTTTCATTCCTAACATTTTGAGATTTCATTTCTGTTTGAGATAGTGTTTGTTATTTGGCTAGTTGTTTGTTTGATGGAAATCACTGTTTTTCTGGTTCTGGTGTTTCCTTATTATTGCTTCTTTGTAATTAATCTCTTTGAGCATTTTCTCTAGTTCTGGTTTGGAAGACATAAAGTCTTTCAGCTTCTTTTTGTCATGGAAAGTTTTTATTTCTCCATCAAATTTGATAGATATCTTTGCTGGGTAGACAAATCCTGGCTTGAAGTTGTTTTCTTTCAAGAGTTTGGAGTATGTTGCTCCAGGCCTTCCTGGCTTTCATGACTTGGTTTGGAAGGTCCAGAATGATTCTTATTGGTTTGCTTTGAATGTTACTTGCTCTTTTACTCTCGCTGCTTTTAAGATTTTCTTCTTGGCCTCTACATTAGTCAGTTTGATTATTGTGTGGCGTGGAGATCCTCGTCTCTGATCTTGTCTATTGGGGATTCTATATGTTTCCTCTACCTGTGTATCGACCTCTATTTCTATGTTTGGAAAATTTTCTAATATTACTTTTGTGAATAGATTATTGATTCCTTTAGTTTCAGCTTCTAATCCCTCTTCTATGCCTATTATTCTTAGGTTTGCTCTTTTAAGACTGGCTGAGATCTCTTCAATGTCCAATTCATGCTGTCGAATTGTTTTTTTCTAATTTATATACTATGTGTTCATTTTTGGAGAGGTCATCTTCTAAGAGTGAGATTCTGTTTTCCATGTGGTCTAGTCTATTGTTGATGGTCTGTATTGATGCCTTTGTTTCAATTATTGCATCCTTCACTTCCTTCAGAGCTTCTTTTTGATTCCTGTTCAGGGTGTCAGATTCTTTGCTTGTTTGATCCTTCATTGCTTTCAGTCTCTCTCTGAGTTCTTTTCAGAAATCCTGTTTCATTTCCTCTATTGAAGTTCTGATTCATCTTTCTGGCAATCTTTGCACTTCTGAGTTGGCGGGTTCTGTTGTTGTGGGATTGTGGGGGCTCATTGTTTCTTTGTTATTCTTCCTTTCCATGATTTCAGGTTTCTTATGTTTATACCTTTGTTGCTTTTGGTAGCTCTCTCTCTCTCACTCTGTAGGATTCCTATGTATCATGTCTCTTCCTTTATAGTTTGTTATCCTGGAGCTAGATAGTTGCTACTAAGTGAGCCTTAATGGTGAATAACCTTTACTGAATGGTTATTCTCTCTTGTTCGGTATAATGTCCATCTGTAGGCCCAATTCTTGGTCTCCTTCAGTGATTGGGACCCTTGCCTGGTGCCCCTCACTACCTGTGCAAGCAACTAGTGCCACTATTGCCCCTCTCACTGCAAGCGTAGGTCTCCACAGTCTCCACTTGGGCTCTCCCTATGTCTCTCTCTGTCTACACCTATGGCAGATGTCACCAACAGGGGGCCCCAGGCTTGTGTCCCTCTTTGCCTACAGAAGCAGTGGGTGTTGCTTTGCCCCAATTCTGTGCAATTATGGAACTCCACGTTTTCCACAGAGGGGGCTGGTTTGGTCCAATTTTCCGCAGGTACCACAGTCGTATGTCCTCTGGCAATCTCCAGGGACTCTATAAGGGTGCTGTGACCTGTGGGCTGCAAGTCTGTCCCACCCAAATGTCACCAGGGACTGTCTGCTTATCCACATGTGTACCATGTCCAATGGCAGACCCCACTCCCACATCCTCCGGGCAATCCGCACAGTCTCAGACCCCCTCGAGTCCCTGGTACCGTGCTGGGTTGTCTCCCCCTGGGGCGGCTCATTGACTTATAGTCTCGTTGAGCACTGCTCTTAATCTCTGAGGGAGGGGGTGGGCTCAGTCACTGCTACAGGTTCTGGTCAGGCCTCTGGGTCCTGGGGACTCTGCTGAGTGTGTATCGAACTGCTGCTTGCTTTTGTCGCTGATGCTCTGCAGTTCTGGTTTTAGAAGAGCTTTCTGGCTTCTTTGTTGGTGGCCTGAAGAAGCCACAATGTCGGTTGCTGTGGGCAGGATCTGACCAAATTGGCACCGCTGACGCTTCTGTGGTCCCGGCAGTTCGGGTCTGTGTCGCGCATGGGACGAGTTGCTGCTCGCCTTCACTGCTGCTATTCTGCAGCTGCTGGATTCACAGCAGGTCACTGGCATCTCCGTTGGTCTTGTGTAGAAGCCACAATGCTGGTAGCCACTGGCAGAGTCCTGCCAAGATGGTGCCTCTACAGCCACTGTAGCTGCCGCCGTTTGGTGTCTTGAATGTGGAGCGAGCCGCTGCTTGCTTTCGTCTCTGCTGACCTGCAGCTGCTGAACTTACAACAGGTCTCTGGCTTCTCTGCCGGTGGCATGTGGAAGCCACAATGCTGGTAGCGGCCAGCACAGTCTGCCCAAGATGGCGCCATCCTGTTCCTTAGGTAAGCCGCTTGGAGCTTTTTACTTTCCTCTGTTTTGTCTTCTGGCTTTGATTCCATCATGTTTCAAGCTTTTTGTTTTTTACTTCAAGTTTTTGTTGCTTTTCTTCTCCTGTGGAGAGGTTGCTTTTATGGTAATTAAGATCCAAGTCTCAGAGAGATCGTAGCGTGGTATCTCCCTTGGTCGTCATCTTGGATCCCTTATTGTCTTTCTTGGAATGTCATTTGGAGAGCCACATCAACTTTCTTAAAGGAGACCTTCCTTGACCTCTTCATTCGATTCTTTACTTAATCCCTTGTTCTCTTCTCGTGTGTGTGTGTGTGCTTGTGTGTGTGTGCTTGTGTGTGCTTTCTCTGTGTTATGACACTGTGCTAGACACCAAGAAGTAGAAATGGGCACATTTTCATCTCTCACCTAGAGCATTTTGCCAACTTATCACTTCAATTGCCTCAGTCTTGACAATTAAGAGCTCCAGTCTATGTACTGATAAGGGATACATAATTATAGACTTTGCTTTCATATTTTGTACCTGGACTCAATATAAAATATCTTTCAGTCTTTTTAGATTCAGAGTCCACTAACATTTACTTGATGCCTACTATGTGTCTATTATAGATTTGGGGGTTCTATTACATCAGGGACTACTAAGTGCTTAGGAAAACATTCCAATAAAAATCCTTTTTAAAATAGCATTTCAAACAGCACTGCATGATAAGGGGCAAGGCCAAAAGGAAGCTGTTGTCTACAGTGATCAATTTCAGGTCTCAAAATGCCTTTGGTGATACCATTCCCATCATCTCCTAATGTTTTGCAAGTTGTTAGGAAGAGGACATGAAATCATCTGGTCACTAGAGCTGTTCTCTTCTGTGTATCCTATGTATAGGAAATAATAATGTAATCATTTTGATGTCATTCTCATGGATAAACCTCAGTTGCCTTCATTAGAGATATATCACTAATGTTGCAGCATCTATTTATTCGCGTAAAGCAAAAATGTCAAAAAATAGACCATTTCTACTTTGATGCATGCATGCAAACATACACAAACACACACATGCACATACAAACACATACACAGATTGCCTTCTATGTCAGTCACCCTTCCAATTGTCATCCTTACTGGCGAGAGCTGTCGGCTGCAACATCCAGCCAACTCTTGTATAGTTCTCATTGCTTTGATCTTTATGACCACTCTGAAAAGTATGTGCTATTTATTTTGTTAGAAACTATGTTTGGTAGATGAGGAAACTGAGGCTCACAGAAGTAAAACAAATGACCAAAACAACAGATTCTATGGTGGAGATGGAATTAAGACCAGCACATGTTGGCATGTTTATAACCAGTGTTTCCCAGAAGAGATGGGACAATCCTAAGAAGGGCACCTGCATCTGTGAATTCATGTGGTAGACCAGATATGGCACGAAGCATCTCCTGCCCAGCCAAGCTGTGCTGGAACTCCCACTATTACTGAACTCCCAGTTCAGTAACTGGGCACTGGGGTATGCCATTTCCATGAGCTAAGTAACAATTTCAGTGCTCCTTAAAACCTTGAGAGGTACTCATTAACACCATTTTAGGGATGCTAAAATGAGGAATGAGGGGGGAAATTCACTTAGTGGACATTATACTGCTAATTAGGAAAGAGCTATGAATTACCAGAATCAATACCACTACTCCCACCTATTCCACCCATGTTCAGATTTTTTAATTGATTCTGGTATCTTTTCCGCTAAATCTCATCATCAGTAATTTTCTCAACACATTGTTCCTGGAAGTTTCTATTCATGGATTAGAGTTGCCACAAGGGATGAAAATTATTTACTCTTCCATGAATAAATTAATCCTGATATGCAGACTTCCATAATTCTTCATTCTGCAAAGTGAATTAGGATCTCCTTTACAGAAGTATTCATCTTTTCCTTCATTGAGTTAGTTTTACTTACACTGTGGGTATGCACCAAAGCAGAACAAATAAACAACATATGTCTTTGTCCTTTCTGTGCCCCTGCGGAGCATTAGAAGTGAATATGAAGACTTTTATTTAATTCTCCCAAAAAGAAAATTTAAAAGAATTCATATTGGGAGATTAAAACAATGTCACCAAGAAAAACATAAACCATGCAATTAGATCAAAGTGGATTTCTTCTATGTTCTGCCTGACCTTCGCTGCATAATTTAACCACACTAACAGTCAATTCCATCATGTGAAAAGATTGTTAGAATAACAGTAACTTTCCAATTGCATTTTGCAGAGGCTTAGCAATAGATCACATAGGAAGCTATGAACCATGTTTGCATATAGACTACAAGTGAACATTTGTGCTCTTCCTCTTTCAAAATTGTATATGTTGAAACAACTCAATCGGAGCATGTGATTTGCCTCAGACATGCAGCAGTATTATATCAGTGAGTGTTAAGGTAGCAGTGATCTTTGATCATCTTATACTGTCTTTCCCTTGATGGCTGGGACCAGGAATTACTGCTCTTTGTAGTCTCTCCTGTCTTATATTATCAACTTGAATAGCTGAATATCTATTTAAATCCCCACTACTTAGTCTAAAAAACTGCACAAGATATCAAACCCAGAATAATTTGATTTCTAGAGTGTTGTGACCTGGATTATGTCAACTTCCAGAGGGCTACATTGGTTCTTCTTTACAACGTTATTTTTAATAAAAACATTTACTTGAAATAAGCTTCTAAATTTTCCTTAAGAATAAGATAGGCACATTTCAAAAGATCTTACATTTGTTCTGAAGAATTTGAATTATCATTTGCATAAGGAAACCCTTACCTGTTCTATACACTAGGCCATTATTTAAATTAATTCTAAATGAACGTGAATAAAAAAATGGGGAAGAAACTGTATATCACAATCTAAAATTTTTTACTTTTTAACGTGGCACTGGTTGGTTGTAACTCTGTTGAAACTTTAAAAAGAAAGTGAAAGCACATGAGTGGTTTGTGTCAGGACAGCTTGCTAAGTGGTCTGGAAGAGTGATTCTCCTATCTGCCCGCACACCTGGGGAGTGTGTGTGGAGAGGTTGTGAATATGCAACATAGAAGTTTTAGCTAGAAAATCTGATTCCAAAGTTCTGAGCATGGCACCATTTCAAACTTGTATTATCATAGTCAATCTAAAATTTTCTTGGTTGCATAGGTTGGTTTGCTTTTCTATAGTCTGAAATAATGGCAATGATAATGATAATAATAATACCATTAAAAAACTGGTTTGGACGGGACAATAAAAACAATGTTCTCTGTTCACAGTCTTTTCTCAGAGCCCATAGAGCTGTACTGCTTAACCTCGTTACCAAAATTAGTAGTGATCAAGAAGTGATTGATGTGTTTACAGACAAAGGAGAATGTCACCTGGAATATCCTTCTGGGTAGTCTGTGTTCTCCACCTTTGACTAAACAGAATCTGGAGCAGGAAGAGGCCCTCTTCTGTGGCCTTGTATTCTACCCCTTGATGCTGAAGTAGTCCTCCCAGGAACAGAACAAGTCATTGACCTGTGAGTTGACCATGTCGCTCTGTTCGCATGGGGCAATGCAGTAGCTTCCCAAGGTTTCCTGTCTTCACTCTCACATCTCATTCATTCATCACCAAACCATCATGATGATCTTGTAAAATGGATTATATCAATTCCAGCGTAAAAATCAAAGGAGCCCAATTGATTAGGATCACAGTTCAAAATCCTTCCCTTAGCCTCTTCCGAAATTATCACATGCTTCTCTTCCCTTAGCTAATTATGTTTTTTTACCTGCCTTTGTTTCTGGATTATATTGAGACTTTTCTGACTTTGGAGGTTAATGCCTGCTGGTTTTTTTTTTCCTTTTTTTTCCCCACCACTTCTTTTATTTGGCTTTGCAAACTAAATGCTCAGGTCAAAAGGCAACTTTCTTTTAAAGGCTTTCTTGATTGTTCAATTGATAATCTTTGTTATCAACCAGTTACAAGCCATGATCTCCTTGCTGTATGTGTGGGGTTTTGTTCTTTAGATTCCCTCCTAGAATGTGAGTTTTACAATAGCAAAGATGGGCTTCTCTGGGGACTACTATATTGTAGGTGCTTAGCATAACAAAATCTGGCATATAATAAGTGTTCAGTAAATGTTGTGGTTGAAATGAATGGATGGTATAGTTAAACTGCCTTCTTAGAGAAAAAGAACTTCATTTAACAGGGTTAGTATAAGGCATAATAAAGCAGGAATTGAAAAATAGTGGGTTTTACTTCTTATTTTTATATTAAATTGCTCCAAGTAAATATAGTTTATTAATTACATATAATTTAGAAAATGAATACAAGTTTCAAAATAAGAGCATTTGATAACTTGTAATTGAAACCCCCAGTGGAAATCACAAAGTACAGCTGGATGTACATTCCAAATTTTTCAATTTTTCTGGATGAGTCATCATGTCATTGAAAAGTATTTACATAAAAATGCTGTTATTATAAAAAATGCTTGCATTTGTGTGTGTAGGCATGTGTGGCTGTAAATTACATTTAGTAATTGGATTGTTTCTAATATCTCATATTGTAAAATATCAGAATGGGAATCTTTGTATATGAATCTTGATATTTCCCTGATTACTGTTATATTACTTTCTGAATGATTTCCTCCACATTTTCATCCAATACTTGTATAGAGTTTTCATCTTTTTAAATTTAGATTGCCATATATTTAGTTGCTCAGAACTATATCTTATGTTATACTTTTACATAGCATATTCCTTTTCTTTGGTTGAAATATCTATCTTTTATTTTTTAAAATTATGTATTAGTTTTGATGTGGGACCCGTGTTTTCTTCTCCAAAGACTGTGTTAATTTTCTCCAGCTCCTTTCCTATCCCATTTATTTTATTTTATTACCAATTTGCTTTGGGGTTCTAGCTTTATAGTAAAGACCCTCCTCAAAACTTGGGTCGTTGTTCATATTTTAAAGTCACTAAGTGATTTCTGGAGAACTCTGGTTCAATTGTTGGTTACTAACTGGTAAAACTCATTGGAGGATGAAGGGAGAAAATGAAAATATTATCCCTGGAAGTATTCAGTTTCTTTTAAAAAAATAAGAAAGGACTTTATAATTGACAATATTGGCTCTATAAATCATGGGATCTAAATAAGCAGGGAAATATTGTAGGTAAGATGACTTTCAATTTTCAGTGAGTATAAAATACACTTAAGGACTCCCATTTGTGATTATACCACACCCAAATCTTCTTCTGTGCCTTGTATCCCTGCATCAAGACCAATTCTGGTCTATTTTCTCCAGAAAGAGAAGTGGCCCTCATGGTGTGTGGAGAGAGAGTGGAAGTAAGACTCTATTGCTCATGTGTCCTCATCCATCACATATCCTGCCTCCCTCCAGTTCCTGGGCTTTGCAGAGATAATTCTGGGTTAATCTATTTTTTTCTGATATCACTATACTTTTTAAAGTCTATACCTTCTATTATGAAAATTAATGAAAATATACCTGTTAAAAGTTTCTCAATGTGAGTTGACTGTTATGTGCAAATATCTTTCTTATTCTTCTAGTACTCAGGTTAAGTTTTAAATTTAAAAATAATGTCATCTACTATCATTTTCATACATATTTGGGTAATGAATGAATATATTTAATAAACTATGTTAAGCCTCCTTTTAATTCATTGATAATAAAATTTAATTGGTCATGCATTAATGCACTATAGGTTTACATTCTAAGTTAAATAAGAACTCTTTATTTGAGATAAACTTCATGTTGCATCTTATAATTTCAAAATATTGAATTGCAATCAAACAAAGGGTCATTTCTGTTGAGAGATTTATAGTTTGGCAGATACCCCAACTTGTATATTTCTCTGGTTTCCACTCTATAATAATTAAAAGTCTTAAAAGTCTCACTTCTTCTGTCCTTGGCCATAGACCACTGATCTGAACAATTACTCCAGGCAGAATCTGCAGCTAGCACCAGCTCAGGTGAATAATAAAATAGAAATATATTACAGTTAATTTTGAAGCCTGTCAGTGCCTTCATATGAGAAAATATATATATACGTATATATAATGTTTTTATATTTTACTTGTTGACTGCAAAAATAAATAATTTTCCCCAAAGACATCTTTGTGCTACACACTGATATAAAATATTTATCATATGACCATGACAACCATACTTCAAGGAAATTGGCATTGCATCCAAATTATGCTTGGATCCATTTAATAGGAAAAAATTGAGGCTTAGAAAAATTAAGGACTTGATTAAATATACATGTGGTTATGTTAACCATAATGATTAAGCTACCTTACCTTAAGTGTTTAACCTGATCCAGTCACAGTAATAATTGTTTTCCATTTATTAGAACATGTAACGTCCATAGAATTCCTCAGCAATAGGCAGCCTTATACCTATTTCAACAAAGGAGAAAATGATAATGTGAGAAGTTAACAAAACAACAAAATACATTTGCTATCATGTAACTGAGGTGAGAAAACTGAGGTTTGAGGTGAGAAATGTTCAACTCTCAAATACATGTCCCTTTTGCATTCATCGCCCAGAATGCTGTAATTGTATACTGATCTACTCTATGGGCTTTTCTGAAACTATCACTTGATATGCTTGGAGGGAGGGCTAAATGTGCAATGTGTGCATGTATGATGTTCATACCCTGACATATATCAAAATGTATAATTACAATGCACCAATAAATGAACATAAAAAAAAGAATTTAAAACAGTGATTAAAGACTAACATTTTTTCGATCATCTGGAACTTGGTCTGTTTTTCTTTTTGGTGATAAGTCCTGTACGAAGTTTGATTCAAGGACACAAACTTTGAAGAGACAAGGAACAATCTAAGAATTCATCTGGCAAAAGAAGCCCCCCTCCTTTTTTCCCCCAAATGTGCTTCACACCTTTAGTATCATTCAAGAACATTCATTCAGTGTTGACACCATTCACAATTGTTCAAATGACATTATCGGATTGTCAGGCAAATTGAAGCAATTATCTTGTAAGTCTTAAGTAATGCACACATTGACATATATTTGCCTTTTGATAACAAGGAATGATCTGTCAGCAGAAAAGCAGCTCCATCATTGAAATGCGTCTTAGATATTTATTTCACTTCTGGGGGAATGACAACTTTGGCAATAAACAGTGATATTCTTTCACTTAAGGTGAGTTTCAGGATTAGAGAGATGAGTTAGCATTGGCAGCTTGGCATATATTAGCATATGAAAACACTCAGAATGCATCTCTTGGGAAAAGTGGTAATTAATCATAGACAAACAAATTGTAATTCGTATTACGCATAATAGTGAAGAAATAATATCTTCGCTGCACACAGGCTGGGTTTCAGCGCGGGATGAGGAGCCGAGAACTGCACAGTGGGAAGGCTTGTAAGAGTGTCTGAACATAAAGTTCACTGTAAAAAGCATTTCTCTGACAGAGACAACAAAGCAAAACAAACCATGATGGGGATAAATAATCATATTTTAACAGCCTGAGTAAGATTCTTTTCTACTACTGAGAAGAGTGGTCCTTTAACACTCATTTATTTTCAATTCTTGTTTTTAAAAATGTTGTATGGTTTAGAGACAAAGACAGGGATTGTCAGCTTTGGCATGTAAAAGAAGAAAATCAAGCAACTCAATTTTAGGTACCACAAATCCAGTTGCTGCCACTATCCCTCTCTCTTGTCTGCTTACTAGCCAGTGGCTGCTTTGCATGTGGAATGGAGGCACCTCCTCAACCCCCTTTAAAATGATTCAGTGTAGTCACAAAGCACCATTTATTATTTGTAGAAGTTTTCATGGGTCCATGAGTTTTACTCCAATGTTGAACACTAGTTCAGTATCAGATGATAAATACATGAGAGTATATTTTATGAATGTGTTGGCATAAAGTCAGCTGTAATGCAGCTACAGTTCTTCATTTTCATTTTGGTTTTCAAATATTTTCATGAGCCCCCCAAAGCGCCATGGTCCCTTGCCACTGGCCTATTGTGCTTCATGGATATCAGCCCTGCTTTGAGATCCTGTAGAGCCTATCAGATCCCTTGTCTTCATACTATAAACAGTATCAGATTGTTAGCTCCTTATCTTTTACAAAAATAGACTCAGCATGGATCTTGACTTCATTTGCAGTTTGCATCCAAGGTGTGTGCAATTTTTAGTATTTTGTTAATGAAATTGTAAAAGGTAGGTTTCCCTTGGCTATTTTTTGTATGGTCAAATGATTGTACAAAGTTTACAATTTCAGTATAAGAAGAAAAATTTTAGTTTTTCTTATTGACAATAAAATATATTTGGTATTTCATCATGCGTATTTCTGGCAAGAAACGAGAAAACAATTTCAATATTTATATTTGGATTTTGATATTTCTTTATGAAAGAATTTATATGTGCTATTAAATTTCACTTGAGTGATTCTCAAATTTGTTCATATAACAACTCTAACTCCTTTTCAATTACCATTCTAAATGTGATCTCTCCTCTGTATATTCAATTTCATACTGTTCTGAAAAAAAATATACTGGGCAGTTTGTTCCACCATTATTGAATGACATGATTTTAAGTAAATGTATGAAAAAATGAATGACTTGCTATTTATATAAGTTGACTGTATTATACAGCTTCTCATTGTTGAGACAAAATATCTGAGAAAAACAACTTCAAGGAGGAAGGATTTACTTTGGTTCTGTTTCAGAGGTCTCAGTTGATGTTAGGCTGGGTCATTGCTTTGGGTTTGAAGTGAGGCAGAACATCATGGCAGGAGAGTGTAGTGGAGGAAAGCTGCCCACCTCATAACAACAGGGAACAGAGAGAGAAGAAGGGGCCAGGAACAAGATAAAGTCTCCAACTAGGTTCATCCTCCTGTGCTTTCCACCACCTCCCAATAATCCATTCAACTACGAATCTCCCAATGGATTAATCCATTGATGAGGTCAGAGCCCTCAAGATCCAACCACTTCCGCAAATCCCCACCTCTGAACATTGCTGTGTTGGGGAACAAGCCTTCAAGGCATGAGCCTCTGGGGGAAATTCCAGATCTGAACCACAGCACTGATTACTTGCTCAACAATAATAAAGTGACTAAAACTCTTTGCATTATTTTCTTTCTGAACAAATGAGCAACCTCACAAAGTCTGGCAGTACACCTTGGGCTTATTTGTATATTGATTACAAACAATAATCATGTTTGTAAATGGTATGTCTTTATATGTTTTGAAAACTAATGCTTAGCTTATTTTGGAGGGCTATTGTGAGAAATGTCATAAGCTAGTAAATTGTTACAGAATATGAAATGCAGAAGCCTGGTCGGAAATTTAGCCACCACTCTATTATATAGTGATTAGACATTGATAAGAAAGGAGGAATATTTATTCTCCTATGTATTCAGAAAGAAAAAGAAAAGAAGAAGAAAATAGACTGGATAATATAGTTAAAATAGATACGTTTTATCTCTCCTATTTATGTTAATTAGATTTGCTGAGATAATTTACATACAACAAAAATTCACCAAATATAAACATAATGTTGAAAAACTTTTAACAAATTTATAGTTATGTAACCAGCACTACAGTTGTGATATTAAACATTTTTATACATGCCGATCCCCAAATTTTTTCATATTAGTTTGCAATTTCCTATTCCAGTATCCTGCCGCTGGCCAACACTGATGCACTTTCCAATGTTGCTTGAGTTTCATATAAACAGAATTGTTGTTTACATGATCTACTTAATTTATTTGGCTTTTTTAAATTGATGCATTGTAATCATACATCCTGATGAGTTTCAGGGTGGTAGAAATATACATGCACACATTGGTCAATTAGCTCTCCCCCATTTCCCACCCCCATTCCCTCCCCCTTCCCTCCTTCTCATGCTCAGCATAGTAGTTGACTTTGATAAGTTTGTATATGTACATCCTGTGCATTAGGGTGTTTCTCTCTTCCCCCGTCCCATCTCCCTCAGTTAGGTCACCTTCTTTACTCATCTAAGGTTTTCTCCATCTTTGTCTGGAGTCCCTCCTATGCCCTCTTTTCCCTAGCTTCTGCATATTAGGGAGAGCATCTGACTTTTTACTTTTTGTGACTGACTAATCTCACTAAGCATAATGTTCTCTAATTCTATCCATTTCCCTGCAAATGATGTAATTTTATTCTTCTTGATGGCTATGTAAAATTCCATTGTGTACATATTCCATAGCTTTGTAATCCATTCATTTGTTGAATGGATTCCATAGTTCCATAGTTTGGAAATTGTGAATTGTGCAGCTATTAGCATAAATACGCATGCGTTAGTCTGGTAATTTGGTTTCCATTCTTTTGGGTAGATGCCTAGAAGTGGTATTGTTGGGTCATATGGTATATTCATTCCCAATATATCAAGGATCCTCCACACTGTTTTCCAAAGTGGTTGCACTAATTTGCAATCCCACCACAGTGTATCAGAGTTCCTACTTCACATCCTCACCAGCATTTGTTGTGTTTTTAATGATTGCCATTCTAATTAGGGTTAGGTGAAATCTCAGGGTAGTTTTGATTTGCATCTCTCTGATTGCTAATGATATTGAACATTTTTCATACATTTATTGGCCATTTGTATTTCTTCTTTTGTGAAGTGCTTATTTTTTAGTTCATTTGCCCATTTTTTAATTGGGTTGTTTGTATTTGTCTAGCATATCATGTTTAAAACCTATTCATATTGTTGCGTGTCCAAGTAGGGTTATTTTTAAAGTAATGCTAAATACTGCTAAGTCATACTAAGATAGACTCTATTATGTGAATATGTATCATAACCAAACCACCAACTGATGGCAAGTGAATTGTTTATAACTTGAAGCTATTGTAAATAAAGTTGCTATGTAAGAGGATTCTTTCACCATGTCACTATGCACAAAAGCAAATGTCTTTTTGTGATGTTTAATTATTTTTCTGAGTAATGACCAAGGATTAGAATTGCTCAGTCACATAGAAAATACACCTTAACATTATAAGAAACTGCCAAAATGCTTTTCCAAATGACTGTATCATTTTCAGGTTTTATCAGTAAAATACAAGTGTTTAATGTATTTCTCATCCTTGCTAACATTTAATATTATCAGATTTTGTTTGCTGATTTTAGCAATTATGTACCTTTTATTTTAATGTGTTATAGTGAATATATATTCACATCTCATTGCAGTTTAATATGCAGTTCACTAATAATAAATACTGTCAACCATCTCATTTACTTATTTTCCCTTCAACCCTCTTTATAATAAGGTATTTGTTAAAATATTTTCTTCTATTATTGGGTTGTTTAACTTCTAACTACTCACTTGTGAAATGCTTTTATATGTTGTGGATATACAATTTATTTTACTTATGCTTTTGTGTTATAGATAAGAATCTTTGCCAATTCCAAAGTCATGATTCTGTATGCTTATATTTTATTCTAAGAGATGTATAGTTTTATCTCTTACATTGTGGTCCTTGACACATTTGAGTTCATTGTATACGATGGGAAGATGTGTATGTGTATGTGTGTATGTGACTCTCTGTATGGCTCAGCATCATTTGAATGATCTTGGCACACTTTTTGAAAATTTGTTGCCATAAATGTATGGATTTATTTCTGTAATCTCAATTATTCTATATATCTATCCTTACGGCAGTACCACAATGTCTCAATTTTGTTCTTTGTAGTAAGTTTTGAAACAATAAGTTTGAATACTACTACTATATTTTTCTTTTTAGAAGTTGTTTTGGTTCTTCTACATCCCTCAAAGTTTCATATAAATTTTAGAATTAAATTGTTGTACATTTTCACAAGTACTTCAAATGGAAATCTGATAGATACTTCAAATCTGTTGATAGGGAGTATTACCATCTTATTAATGCTAAGTTTTTTTTTTAATTCATCAACATGGGAAATTTTTTTATTTATTTAGATATTTAAATTTTTTCTTTTTTGTGTGTTTGATACTGGAGATGAAACCCATGGACATTCTATCTCTGAGCTACACCCCCAGCCCTACTGTATTTTTTATTTTGAAACAGGATCTCACTAGTTGTAGAGGCCATCACTAAGTTGCTGAGGCTGGCCACAAACCTGTGATCCTCCTGTCGCAGCTTGTGCCATCATGCCCGACTAGATATTTAAATTCTTTTGACAATGTTTTATGTTTACAACATATAAGTTTTGCACTTATTTATTAAAGTAATGCTTAAATATTCTTGTTTGATGTTATTGTAAATTAAATTGCTTTCTCAATATCATTTTTGCATTATCTGTTGAAGTGTATAGAAAAACAATAGATTTTTTTGTGTATTAATATTGTATGTTGAAACCTTGCTAAATTCATGTGTTACTTTCTAATAGTATGGTTAGTGGATTTCTTTGAATTTTCTGCATATATTATTATGCATTTTTCTCTTTACAATGTGAATAACTATTATTATTTTCATCATCATCATCATTATTGATATTATTATTTTGTCAAATTCCTCTGACAAAAGCCTTGGGTAAAATGGTAAATAGAAGTGGTGAGAGAGTACATCCTTGTCTTTTTCCTATTTTAGGAGGAAAGCAGCCAGTGTTTAACCATTAAGTATAATCTTAACTGTGTTTTTTAACTTACAGATGCCTTTTTATCAAATTGAGGGGGTTCTATTCTAAGATTGTGTATGTTTTTACCCAAAAAGAATGCCAGATTTTTTCAAATAGATTTTCTGCATTGATCAAAATGATCATGTACTTTTTATTTTTATTACACAGTGTAGATGAACTATTGTTATATCTTCTTGTAGAAGAAGCAGCACATTTATCATTATGCCATTCCTTTTTTATTCTTGATAACCGTCTTGCTTTGAAATATACCCTGACATTAATATAGCTACCCTCTTTTTAGCCAATGCTATGATAGTATTTTTTCCATCCATTTACTTTTGTTTATGTATCTTTATATTTAAAATGAATATATTGTGGACAGCATACAGTTTGGGGTTTCAGATTTTATTCATGCTGACATTTTCTGTCATTTTTTTTAGTCTGGCTAATCTCACTTTGCATAATATTCTCAAATTCCATCCATTTTCCTGCAAATTACATAATTTTGTCATTTGGTGCATTGTAATTATACATCACACTGAATATACATGCATGAATATACACACATGAATATACATGAATACACACTGAATATACATGCACACAACATTTGGAGCACTTCTTTCGGGTCCCATGTCCCTCCCTCCTCTTCCTCATACATATCATTGAGATTGGCATTGGCAATTTAATATACATACACAGCATTATTTCCACTGTTACCTTCTTTATGTTTCTATCCTTCCTCCTCCCTTCCCTAAACCCCCTCTATCACTCCATTGGAATCTCTGCTCCTCTATCTGAGATTACTTTTGTTTCCCAATTTATATATATAGCTTCCACATATGAGAGAAAACATACATATTTTTTTGAGACTGGCTAATCTCACTTAGCATAATATTCTCAAGTTCCATCCATTTCCCTGCAAATGACATAATTTTGTTCTTCTTTCTGCTGAGTAAAATTCCATTGTGTGTATGTCCCACAGTTTTGTGATCCATTCATCTGTTGATGTATGGCTGGTTTCATAATTTGCTATTGTGAATTGTGGTGTACTTAGATTATTGATATTTAAAGTGATTATTGATATAGTTGGATTAATATCTACCTAATGTGCTAATGTTTTCATTTTGTCCTTATTCTTTGTTCTTATTTTTGTCTTTTACTCTTTTTTTCTGTCTTTTGTGTCTTTAATTGAATATTTTAATATCAATTATTCTCCATTGAATTAAATGCATTTAATTAGTATAGGGTACATTCTAACTTGCAATATACATGGGCAACTAATTTCAGGTCTGCGTTTAAATACATTATATCAATTTACTACAAGTATGTGTATCCTATAATAGCAAAATAATTTGAATTCCTCTTTCCTGTCCCTTACCTCAAAATTATCACCATTTCAATTATATATAAGGATAAACAATATATTTATATATATATGTACACATACACACACATTGTTGATGTTGTTATTTTGAGAACTCTTATTAGAATCATATCCTCTCCATAAAGTATGTATTACTTGTAATAATAGAGGCATGGAATTTTTCTCCTGATGGGAACTAACATTTATTTATTGGAAGTTTGAATGGTGCTGGTTTCTTGGGAAAAAATAAATACTGAAGTGTGAACAGAAAGAAAGAACTACTGCATTTTCCTCCCTCCCTTAAAAAAAAAGCCAATAAAACACAGTAAATCAAAGCACTTCAAATTTGACTAATTGATACACATTAGTGTCATAGTACACTAATTAGTCCATCCAATGACTTGAGTTGTATTATTGGTATCATCACTTACTAAACTTGATTTTGGAGTGCCTCCCTCAACTCCTTAGAACTAAGAATAGAATCATTGGATTATACAAAGTACATCGTCATTTTTAAAACCTTGGTTAATGTTATTTAATGCAATATTTTTATTCTTACTCACCTTCTCCGCTAGATGTACTTGCCAGAGAGAATTGCTTGATATGATACTGTTCCTTTGTATATTGCCTTAGTGAGAACATAAAAGAGAAATGACTCAAAGAGAGGAAATAACACAAATATCAATAATACAAAATACAATATAATTTTATTGCATTTGATATGACTTTTCAGAGCTAAGTTAAAGCTAGCAGAAAATTCTTTATCTGGTCATTAGTTCAGTGTTCTGTAGAATAAAGTACTTCTAGGGCTATAAAACTTGGCTGTATCATTTGATTCAAGGGAAATGAATATGAACTTACATATATTACTCAATATGAGTTTTCTTTTACATCTGCTTCTATGACTTGCATAATTAAGAATATGAAAATTACATTTAATATTCTATTTGTGCCAACTCATATGTTACTTTTTAAGTTTGTTCCTTAAATTAACCCTAGAGTTATATCTTTTTATCTTGAGAAGAGGTTATTTCTAGAGCACCATAAGTAAATTTGCAATATGTAATAGTAATATATAAAAAGGCAAGCTATATTTATAGACTCTACTTATTTTACAATTAGCATTATAATGTTACTTTTTGTTATAAAATGAGACAAACTGGTTATGATAGTGCAATTTCAGTTATATACTAATAGATAAAAGCACTACCATTTTTTAACACAACTGTGATAATGTCGATACAAAATATTAAGATAAGCTGGGCATGGTGGCACATGCCTGTAATCCCAGTACTTTTAGTGAGACCCTGTTTCAAAATAAATACATAAAATAAAATAGGGCTGGGGGTGTAGCTCAGAGGAAGGATGCCCCTGGGTTCAATCCCCAGTATCACACACACACACAAAAGAAAAATTAGGATTACTTCTTCTTATTACCATTGTATTAATAGAAGAGATGATCTAAATGCATATTGTATTAGCATTAGCATATTTCAAATTAATTATTAATTTATTCATCCTGCAAATAATAAATACTGGGCACTATTCCAGTGTTATTAATATAATGTAATAGTGGAAAAATTGCAAAAAGTAACAACCCTGGTAGTAATTGTAGTTCCTAGGGGCAATATTAGGTAAATAACTTACAAGTAAAAGTTTGAAAGAAAAAGACATATGTGTTTTGAGAAGAATTAGCAAAGTCATGTAAAGTGATATATAAAAGCCAAAGGACAGAACTAGCAATGGAAGAGAACATTCTTTCTCAGATAATATGCAAATATCTAAAGGGTGTTTCCCAATGATGCAGCTTCTGCACATTTTTTCAGCATAGACTTCTGCCCATTAGACATCTTTACCTTGATATGCTATAGAACCTACCAACACATCGTGTACAGAATCAAATCCATCTTTTAATGCCACAATTTTTCTAGGCTTAGCTATTTCCCAACTTTCTATCAATCTTGCAAGCATTCTGATTTAACACTAAAGTATCTCTTAAGCATATTCACCTTCTCCAGCTTCAGTGTGTATGCTCCAGGGATGTGTTTGCTTTGGGGGGCATGCCAGTTTCTATGCCATCCACCTTAAACTTTCCATATGTATGCTCTTCACCATGAGATCATTACTGCTCAGTCTTGGGTCTTTTGGGCTCCAGAACTTGCTTTTTAAATCACTGTTTCTTTACACTCCTTTTTCTGAACTATTTGACATTCCTTATAAGTTGATCTATCAAGCAAAGCATTACAAAGATACTGCTGTAGTTTGGATCTTGAGTTCCTAAAAGGTCCATATGTTAAAGGATTGGTACCCAACTTGGCACTAGTGGGTGGTGGTGGAGCCTTCAAGAGTCAGGGCCTAATGGGAGGTCTCTGTTGTTAGGGCATGTCCTTGAGGGCATTCTGGGATATTGGTCTCTTCCTCTTTCTCTTTTGCTCCCTGGATCACCATGTGGTAAATGCCTTTGCTCTGCCACATGCTGCAGTCATGATGTGCTGCCTCCCCACAGGCCCAAAAGTAACAGGGACAATTGGTCATGGACCGGAATCTCTGAATGTATGTGCCAAAGCAAACCTCATTAAGCTGATTATCTCAGGTATTGGTTATAGTGACAGCTGACTGACACAAACACTAATTCTCCCATAAACATAAAATTCTTAGATGTTCTCTGAAACCTGCACCAGTAGTATATAAATCTGGCTGATAATAACAATCACCTGGATACATATATATATATGAGAGAGAGAGAGAGAGAGAGAGAGTCATCCTCTATTGGCATAAACATAAATTCTGAGTCAAGAATAGAATTTTGAGGATACAGGTGTGGTGGCACACACCTGTAATCCCAGTACTTGGAAAGCTGAGACAGGAGGATCACAACTTCAAGGACAGCCTCAGCAATGTAGGGAGACTCCCAGCAGCCTAGCGAGATCCCATTACAAAACAAGATCATAAAAAGGGCTGGGGTGTAGCTTGGAGGTAGAATCCCGCTGGGTTCAATCCCCATTAACACACACACACACACACACACACACACACACACACACACACACACACAAATAGAATTTTGCATTTTTCAAAATGTTGATGGTGATTCCAATGATTAGTGTATTGGTCAGGGTTCACTAGATCAACAGAATTCACAGAATAAGTATATTTGAAAAAGGGATTTATCAGATGGGCTTACAGTTTGAAGCAATGTAGTCCCAGGTTCTGACTGCACATGGAGAGTCAGAGGAGCCAGTAGCTGGTTGAGCGGTCTAAGAGCTGGAGTCTTAGGATTGGAGCAACCACTAATTCAGTCCCAGTCCAAGATGTGAAGATCAGGAAGCTCTTCAGAGAAACGATGGTGAAGTTTCAGTTCGAAGGGCTGGAGGCCGAGAAGATCAAGAAGCTCTTCAGAGAAACGGTGAAGCCGGCGGCCGACGATCTCAGGCGAGAGCAGATGCGTTTTCCTCAGAAAGAGTCGCGCATTGCTCTACGCGGCTTCTCCCTCTTTTATCTAAGTCCTGCACCTATCAGAATCCTGCTACCTACATTCAGGGCAGGCTTTCTGTTTAATCTGCTGTTACACACCCAAAGTCACATGATCTTGGGTGTGTCATGATCAGGTCAAGTTGACAAACTTGATTGACTATCACAATTAGTCAACATTGTTTAAGTATAGTTTTGAGACTGAGTTTCTTAATCCAATATTGACCCCAAATCCTTCTACAAACTCAACTTTTATCTTTCTAACTCACATCCCAATGTGGTTGACCAATATTCTCAACCACACCATCTTAGTGAAGACTACATAATGTTTCTTAATGATGATACTAGTCTGGAATAGCACTCATCCTTCCATTCAATTACGAAGCTGCTTTCCCACTTTTCCATCAAAATTTGTATGTATCTACTGTAGAAAAACTCTCTCTCTCTCTCTCTCTCTCTCTCTCTCTCTCTCTCTCCTCTGTCCTCTCTCCTCTCTCCTCTCTCTCTTCCATCTCCTCTCCCACAATCAGGCTTTAAAATGTTGTTTCTTATTATACCCTATATGAAGGGATCAGATTATATTTAACAACTGTTATGGTTATGAGGCCTTTGCTTCCATTTAGACAGGTATTGGAAGAAATTTATATGAGCAAGAATTGATTTGGTGTTTTCTCCAGGACTTGTTAATGCGCTTGAGATCATGGTAATACTGAAATGGTGGACAATTCTATGTATGATTAATTTAATAAATGCAAATAAGGACACACTTATTTTTTACGGCACTGGGGATTGAACCCAGGGGCATTCTACCTCCGAGCTACACCCCAAGCCCTATTTTTTTATTCTTTATTTTGAAACAGGGTCTCACTAAGTTGCTGAGGGCCTCACTAAGTAGCTGAGGTTGGCCGCAAACCCGGATCCTCCAGTCTCCGCCTCCCAAAGTACTGGGATTACAAGCGTGCGCCACCACGCCTGGCTTAAAGGACATACTTTTAAAAGAATAAAAAATGACAAGAGGTCTACACAGGAAATTTCATCAACCCCATTTAATCAAACATGAAACAGGAGGACACCTAAGAGGACTTGCATGATAGAACCAAGATTTTTTGTTTCTGTATTTCCCCTTCTGCATGTAAGAGATTTTACACAACCCAGAATGATAAGCAACTGGTGGAATGAAGTGGGTCTAGGGGAGTGGAAGTTGAATTTATAAAAGATGAAAATAGATTAAAGGATAAAACAAGGAGGAACATGAATTCATACTTCTGATATACATTGTGTGATTTCTGCTCTCATTAATATTAATCATTGCAATTCTATAAAAGAGGAATTGTATTTCTATTTTCAAGATAAGAGAACTGAGACTTCAAGAGACTGAATAATTAATCCATGTTTATATCATTACTTGTCACCACAGCCAGCATTCAATTTAATGTTTAAATCAGTCATTTTTTTCTATTCCATTATGGTTTCTCACATTCAAACCACTCAGGTAAAAACTGAATTTTGAGTTGCTTTGCAGATCAGAATTGAAGCAGAATGAATACTGCTTCCCTGTGAGGTGGGTGATGGATGACTTCCCTGAAACTCAATACTGGACAGTCAGAGAGTCCCAGAAAGCCTCATGTTTTGAACACAGGACAAGAAAGAGTACACCAGAGATGAGCCTGTGGCAATAGTGGCACCAGGTTACCTCAGAGGAAAGCGGCAACGCACACAAAAAGAGAGACATACAGAGGACAAATTTGACACAGGAACAACCGTAAAGCAGAAAAGCAGTCTGAACTAAGCTGAGTCTGCACAGAGAGCTGCTGTTTAAAAAATGCTCTGTGTTTCTTAACTTGGAAGCAGAGAGCTGAGTTGGGTAACTATCTTGAGGAGGTCGCCCTATCTTGCTGCTGCAGCAACCTGGGGGATCTTAGTAAGTACTGCCACACTGTCCCAGCCAGTGCCTACAGAATGGCCTCTGGTTTACCTTGCAGCATGTAATCGAAACAGGCACAGAGAAGATTGCACCCAGGGAGATTCAGGACAGAGATAGGGAAAGGAGTGTAATTCACTCTCCCTTTGAATCTGGTGGCTCCTGTGAGCAGCTGAGAAGGACCAGGAAACTGAACAAGCAGCCCTGGTTACATTCCGGCACTGTGCCTATCAAGAATATTTGTGGAGAGTGCAACGTGCAAGACCTGTTGCACCCACTCCACCCCGCATGGTTGGCTTTCTCACCATAATAACAGAATTCTCAGGAGACCTCTGAAATTCAGATGCTCAGCAGAGATCAGCATCTCCCAGGTGTGGCCCTGGAGGAGGGAGAGAGGAATAGATACCAACTGAAAAGTTCCAAAGTTTCCATTAGAGCTAGATCCCAATAATGGAAATTTCCAGTTTAAACTCAGCAACAGCCTCACCCTGGGGGTGCATCAATCTAGTATATTTGGACAAAACTCGAGTAGATGGTACTTCCCATTCCATCCCACCTTAATACTGGTGGGAAGAGAGGGTAAGAGCCATTTCTAACAGTTTCATTTCCAGGCCACTCCAGACAGCAACTTGGCAAGAAATGCAAAAGGAGTAAGGGTGTAATAACTCCCAGCTCATGCTCTAAGAGGTTCAAAGTCCAAAAAGAAATGTGAAGGACAGTCTGGCTTAGGCAGTGAATACCCACCCTTGTCCACAGTTCGGTGACCTCAGCAGAGTCAAATCTTTCACTGAGAACATTTTTGGTTGTATTTTGTTGTATTTGCTGATTGGTTTGTATATCCAAAGATAAACACCTAATTCCCTCTATTTATCATTTGTTTATCCTTTTTATTTTATTGCTTTGTTTGGTTTTGTTTGAGGGTTACTCTATTTTTGTTTGTTTTTGTCAGTTCCCTTTATTCATAGTTATGTTCTATACTGTTGTCACAAATAGTAAACTAGTTAATATTGAACTATTGCTTTTAGATACAAGGTAGTTAGATTCTCACCAACTGTGGATCATACAGCTTTTGTGAACCAAACATTACTTTTGTTGTATAGGTTTGTTTGTTGTTGTCCTTGTGAACCAGTCAATCTCATCAGCATTAAAAACGTCTTCCACGTATCCCTTTTCCTTATCAAGATTTTTCAGCTTTACAACAATGCTCCCCAGTACACACTATTTATCAGTTGTCATCAAGTAAATTCTCAAATTTAACTATTCATCTATCATTTACATAGCTTTATTATGCATCCTAGATATTTTATATTTTTGAAGTGGTCTCACATAGCAGATTGGTGAATTTTCTTTCCTTGGCTGTCCATATTTTTGATTCATTAACACTGAACTCATGGCCAACAGCACTATGACTTGTGCCTGAATGAAGCTCATTTAGCATATGCATTTTCTCTACAAGGCACATCACAGCCTTCTTGAGCTTAGGAACATTGAACATTTCATCTCTATGCGTGGAGGCTGTTTTAAACTTTGAAACCACCAATAAAATGCACAAAAATGTGGCACTAAGTCAGCCACAGAAATAAGATACTTCCTACAGCATGACGGAGACAAGAAGGCAGAGTGTTGCTGTATTCAACCTCAACTGGGAACATGCCAATCAGGGGACTCAAAGTTTTCATTGCTTCGTGAACGTCTGCATCCGCAAACAGTAGGGAATGCACACTGAATATTGATTTCAGGGCTCAAATAAATTTTAGTAAGTAGACAAATTTGCATATATAGAATTCATAAATAATGAGGATCAGCTGTACTTTGGTTTGCTAAATGAAATTAGAAGCTCTGGAAGGTTCTGAGCAGAACAGTGACTTCTTGTGATAGACATGTTAACAAATTTTGGGCAGTGATCAGCAAAAGCTCAACAAAACGTCAACCTAAGTTAATTCTTCTGTTTCATGTGACAAGGTCCTTTCATTCTTGCTGACAGTGTGATTCCTCTAGACTATTTTGATTCTTTTTGTATAATGCACATGTTCCTCTAATGATCACATGTACCATCCCAATAAACTCTTTGTAAATTATATTATTGGCTCAAGTGTTAACACATTGGGGCTCCACTCTTAGCTCTCCCCGTGATAGGCTGTTTTGTCTTAAATTTACTCATATCACTTATACTCAGACCCTCTTTATAAAAAAGGAATAGATTGCACTAAAATGTAGCTGTTAAATAAATTCCCAAGCCACTTGGCAGCTCTAAATTTAGTCATTTCTTGCTAATGAGATGCATTCACGTTTTGTTTACTTGAAGACTGATTGGTTCTTTTTAGAAAGGACTTTCTGGCCTGAAAGTTTGAGGAACATATTCAAAGATCAGTCTTGCCAATGTGAATTTTATGTGAAATATCAATCACATATTAAGTTTAAAACAACCATGATAGCAATCCAATCTATCAAAGAGATTACCAACCGCTTTACTGGAGTGTAAACTGCCAAGAGTGCATGCTTGTCCAACCTCCATTAACTGCGACATTATTACCGCCTTTTCTGTGCTTCCTTCTGAAAAGATCTTTCCTGGAATAATTTATTCTTTCTCACTTTCTCCAGCTATATGACTCTATTCTATTTTTATTCCTAAAACAAAAATCCCCATTATGTCTAACTTATTTACATTTGCTTCACATTATTGTGAGCTAAGCACAACCTTGCAAATGACTATAGAGAGATCTGTGGGCTTAGTGGTGAGAATAAAGAGGTGCTTATTGTTAATGCTTACATCTCCTCTGGTCATAGGCCTAGAATTGGCCACATTCACTAACCATTATTCATTACCATTAAACTAATGTGGCAGTCAGTGGCTAAGTGTGTGTGCTTTCTATGTCAAATTAAAACGTGCTTTGCAATTCTGTTAAGTTTACAGATAATTCAGAGGTTACTTATTATAACTGTTCATTTGTTAAAATTATTTGTTTATTGGTGAGGAAGAGAGAATTATTCAAGTTGATGCTGGGGTGATCCACCATTTTAATTGCATACAAATTTGGAAGCTGGTAGTTGAATTGTCACCACTGACTGTGATATCCCTAGAAAAAGACCCTTTGGCCGGGTGTGGTGATGCACGCTTGTAATCCCAGTACTTGGAAGGCTGAGACAGAAGGATCCCAGGTTCGCAGCCAGCCTCATTAACTTAGTGAGGCCCTCCGTAACTTAGACCCTGTTTCAAAATAAAGAATAAAAATAGGGCTGTGGGTGTAGCTTGGAGGTAGAATGCCCCTGGGTTCAATCCCTAGAACCAAAAAAAAGACCCTTTGCTCACAGAGGCCCTTTAGTAATCACAAGTATACCTATGGGGTCAGGACACTGCACTCTACTGATCTTATACTCTATTCAATTCTGAGCTTAGTGACATGAGCATAGACTCTGTTACACCTCTTTGACTATCAGGTTTACAACATTAGCATGACAACCTTTTTTGAGGAATTCGTAGGTCTGAATACTCTCTTCTGCTAGTATTTTTCCAGTTGAAATGAAGTGGATGATTGTACTTTTCAGCTTTGCTAAGCTAATCAGTGGTGCTGTGCTTTATCTAGGATGGAAAAATCTCTATGGATACATAGCACTAGGGTATTTAGGGAATGCAATTATCTTGAGCTTTCAGGCCTATCCCCTATATTCTCAGGAATATTTGTTCTGTGAAGATCTGTTATAGAGACTTTTTATTTGGTGTAGTTTTAGTGTAGGAACCTTGTCTCCAAGTATTAATTCATCTTGATTCTCAATGTGTTCTCCCTAAGGAAACTCCCAGAAAATGATCAAGTAGAAATGTGATATTAGCCCATAATTTCCTTTGCTGGGAAATATGGCTGGAAAGACAGAAGAGTAAAAGTGTTAGTTGTAAAGAGGAGACTCTCCAACTATCCTAGGTATATCTTTGGTGTGTGTGTGTGTGTGTGTGTGTGTGTGTGTGTGTGTGTGTGTGTGTTTAACAAGAGAGAGATGAGCCAGAACCTGACAATGTTGTCCGTTAGAAGTTCATAGGATAGCAGAAGAAATGGATTTATAAAATGGAATGGTATCAGAGAACTATCTAGTTTTGCAGTGTTTTCCTAGATTGCCATAATTCACCCTTGATAAAACAGACTAAGGAGAACATCCACGAGAAGACCCAGCCCTCTTCACATCCTGTCTGAATCCCGAGATCACCCTCTTTTTCCATTCCTCAAACCTGAATTGGAATTGCCAACGATTCTTTGAATTTCTGACTTCATTGCTCATGCTCCAATTTCTAAATATGGCATGGGCTTGAAATATGTCAATGATTATAATTCCAAAAATAAATTTGTGGCCTTTCTATAAAATTGTGTAGTTTGCTCCCCAGCATATGAATTGTCTCTGGCTCTTGTGAATAAGGGTCTCTCCAGGGATTTCAGGCTGCAGACCACCATGCTGATGATCCTACTGACTGACCCTGAGCTTTTATACAGCAAATAAAGCAAATAAACCAGTACACCAACATGGGGATGAAATACTTGGAAATTTTAATATGGGGTCATTTGTTTTCCTCTTTATCCTGCTAATATCATTTGTATGTTGGTAGGTAGCACTTTCCCCTCAACTCTACACCAGGGCATAAACAACAGAAAAACATACTCACTTAAAGATGAATGATATCTGGTTCAGTAATCTCCATCTAAAATGAGGCACATTTACCCAGGTCTGGGCCTGCCTGCTGCACAAATACGTATAAAAGTAAGTTCTACTAATTAATTATTATAAAAGAAAACTGAATCGAAGAAAAAAATCATATTTCATATCCCAAACTTCTTTCCCTAAAAAAGATGTCTTAATTTAGGTAATTGCCATTTATATGGGATAAAAGATTAAGAAGGAACATTGTATAAAAGATGCTATTTGTACATTTATAAACACACACACACTCACAGATACATTTCATTATCTCCATCCCTAAAATGCATTTCAACTAAAAGAATTGAGTCCATTTGGTTTAGAAGAGTTTTTTTTTTAGTACTTTAGAGTATAGAGTATATTTGTCTGTGTTTCAAAGCCAATTTAGAAGGATTTCATTAGGAAAGACTTAATTTTTCTCCTGAGATGTTCTTTCCCTTAGAGAAGTATGGATATTGAAGTACTTTGGAAATCTGCTTAGTGACAAACCCCAGCCTCTATTTTCATGAACCCATTAGAACAGTTTCCTTCCCGACACGTGTCAAGTCACACAGAGAACATGTTTTCAAGAAGCTAATGTGTGTTCATTCATCAATGCATTCCTAATATATTCATCAGCCAAGCGGATGATCAGAATAACTCATGTTTGAATAATGTTAAATTGTTCCTCATTCAGTCAGTCATTCCTGCAGTTCACTATATACCTGTTCAAACTGAGTGCTGTAAGTACTTCCTATTTGTCTGGATTGAATTATAGCCTTAAAAAAGATACACATAAGGTATATTCTCTCTCCTTAGGTCTATCAACATAGGCAGATATTACACAAAAATAAAGAGACCCCACTGAAAGTGTAGACTAGCGCAAGATCAACACAAACATGTGTAGGTTTTAACCATTTTCTTTCCCAGTCAGTACATAGTCAAACATCTGCACATGAACCCAGTCGACGAGGGAAGCAGTGAATCCATGAAACCCGCACGTATTTATGAGGTGTTTCACTGAGTTAGACGATGTGATAGGTGCCAGGGGTGACAATATAGATAAAACATATAGCTGCTTCTGAAGATTCCCCAGTGTTCACATCCTTTTTCTATTTACAGTGCTGGACTTCAAATTCTGTTTATTCAGAAGTCATACATGGTAATTAATTATCCCTAGAATATATCGAGTGACTCCTCCAATTATTTGGGGGAGAGACCTAAAGTGCATCTCTAAACATGGAAAGTAATGCAGACAAAATTGGTTCATGTTGGGGTCAAATTTCTAAGAAAAGATTCGTAAATTATCAGACAATATGCTGACTGTTGACCTAAGCTAAACAAATAGCAAACAGAGGAAATAAAGAGGAATTAAAGAGGCCTTCCAAGATTCCATTTAAGATAAAAGTCAACACAATTTACTCTGCTGTAAAAGTTTTTGAAAGCCAAGAGCAGTGGGGGTTGTCTTTTAAAGGAAGTCTTTCTGCTATGTACTGAATGCCTTTATCTGCCTAAAATGTATATGTTGAAGCTCTAGACCCCAATGTGATGGTATTTGAAGATGACTTTTTGGTAGGTAACTAGATAATGAGGGTGGAACCCTCAAAATGGAATTAGTACATTTATTAGTATCAACCCAGTTGAACTCTCTCAGCTGTGTGAACATACAATAAGAAGACATTCATCTTCACACAAGGCAGAATGCCCTCCCCAACAACAAAATTGGTCGACATCTTGATCTTCGACATCCCAACCTTTATAACTGTGAGAAATAAATGCTTGTTTTTCAAATGATCCAGTCTATGGCATTTGTAATAACAAACCAAGCTGACTGAGACATCTTTTATTCTCACCAAGAGTTCTCTCTAGGCCATTGCCAGTCATGGAAACCACAGATCTCATCAGCTTTGTCCTTTTTGACCTTTCCAACAAAAATGAGGATCTGCATGTGTGTGTGTGAGTGTGTGTGTGTGTGTGTGTGTGAGTGTGTGTGTGTGTGTGTGTGTGAGTGTGTGTGTGTGTGTGTGTGTGTGTGTGTGTGTGTGTGTGTGTGTGAGTGTGTGTGTGTGAGTGTGTGTGAGTGTGTGTGTGAGTGTGTGTGTGTGTGAGTGTGTGTGTATGCCTGTATATCCATATATGTATTTCCATGTACTTTTGTATATGGCATCATAACAGTCTCTTAGTTAATCTTCAGTCATCTCTAAATGAAATTTCCCAATGAGTGAGAGCAAAGGCATAATTTCAAGCTGAGATTAAAAAAATACTTCTGTTAGTGAACTGTAGGTATGCATCATAGCTGGGTTTAAAGTAATATATCCATTCTTGCACATAGGACTCTGTTTCTTTTCAGGTCCCACCCCACCATGTGCCCTTCCCTGTATATATTAGTGAGTTTGGTAGTGTCAACTTCATATATGGATGTAGTATTATGTGAACTTGTTTCTTTCATGAGCTTTCCTTTTCCTACACCCCACCTCCCTCCCCATATTTCCCCTTCCTCTATTCTACTGGTCTCTTTCCTCAATTTTCTAAAGTACCTTTTGTGTCCTATTTTCTCTCTAGCTTCTGCAGAAAAGATTTTAACAATAGTGAAAAAGGATTTTATGTATCTGTTTCAATTGCTGTTATAAAAAATTTCCACAACTTTAGTGTCTTAAAAGGCAACTACACTTATATTATACTTCTGTAGGTCAGATATTTAAAATGGATCTATAGGGCTGCAATCATTTTGGAGACTCTAGGGGAGCTCCCTTTACCTTCTGGAGGCTGCCTACATCCCTGGGTTCATGGCACCTTTCTCCAACTTCAAAATCAGCTGTGTAAAATCATTTTGTCTCTGACTGATGATTACATCCATTATATCTTCTCTTTCTCCCTATCCTCAACCCTGGGAAATTTAACTTAATTTTTATTTAAAATATTTAATTAGTTAAATATAGCATATATTCAATGCATATAATGTGATGATTTGATATACATATACATTTTATACTAGTATCACAAATTAACACACTCATCTCCTCCCATACTGCACATCAATCACTAGGATTAGTTCATTGTACAATTCACAATAGGTACCCTTTGACAAACTTATCTTTGTTTCTTTTAACACACTCACCCCAGCCTTTGGCAATCACTGTTCCATTCTATTTCTATTATTACAATGTTTTTCACATATAGCTTAGATCATATAGTATTTATCATTCAGGATCTGTTTCATTTTACTTAAAATAATGGCTTCCAACTTTATTCATGTTGTTGCATATGGAAAAATTTCCTGCTTTTTATGGTTTAATAATATTCTGCCTTATTTATATACATATTACATACACACATGTACACATTTTCTTCATCCATTCATCTACCCTTGGACTGATAAATTGTTCCCATTTCTCAGCTATTGTGAAATCTGCTGCAATGAACATGGTGGTGGAGAAATCTCTTTGAGAACATGACTTTAAGATATATATCCAGAAATGAGGTTTCAGAATCCTATATTAGTTCCTTTCTTTTTGAGGCATTTGCATACTGTTTTCCATATGGCTATCCCAATTAACACTCCCACCTATAGAGTGTGAAATTTACCTCTTTTTCCCACCCTCATCAACACTTGTGATCTCTTGTAATTAGTATCATAGACATCCTTATGAAAAGATATGTCATTGTGGTTTTGATTTGCATTTCTCTAACGATTAGTGATGTTGAGTGATGTTTTCATACACCAATTGACCATCCTTATGTCTTCTTTTCAAAAATATCTATCCATTTATCCATTTTAATCAGATTATTTGGGCTATTTATTTATTCATTGCTACTCATGTTTAGTTATGTGAGTTATCTACATATTGATAATATTAGCTACTTATCAGATATATAGTTTGTAAATATTTTCTTCCATTCTGTAGGTTCCGTTTTCATTGTGTTGATTGTCTTCTGTTATGCAGAAGCATTTTAGGTTTTTGCAGCCCATCTTTTTATTTTAGCTTCCATTACCTGTGATTTATTTTTGTGTCACATTCAAGAAATCATTGACAAAACCATGTTAAGGAGCTTTTCTCCTACATTTCCTTCTAGGGGTTTTACTTCAGATATTACATGTAAATCTTCAATCCATGTGAAGTTAATTTTTGTATGTGTTATAAGACAAGTCTCCAATTTCATTCTTTTGCATATAGATATCCAATTTTCTCACATCTTCTTGCATCCCTCTTATCAGTACCTTTCCTGTTGCAAGGACTTTGTTAAATTTATTTGGGTGATTGGATAATACCATATGATCTCCCTATTTCAAGATTCACAATTTGATCACATATGTTAATTCTCTTTCCATATAAAGTAATGCATTTATCTTGGTATCAGGATATGAATATCTTTGGCAGGCTAGCACAATGAACTATAAAATCATATGTTAGATTTTTTATAACTATCTTTATATCAGAATGGATTTTATACATTGTATTTAAGAACATGTGTAAGAAGGATAAATTAATCTCCTCCTCCCATGTCTCCTTTATTGGGAATAAATTATATGACAAGATGAAAAAGACAAAGGGAGAGGACACAGTAAGATGTAAAGATGGAGAGTGGATATTTGGTAATTTATTAGTGTCACATTTCTCATTTCAGAAAAAATGTATAGCACAATTAATAGGTTATATCACCATCTTGAGACTATAGATTTTATGTGTCAAAAAAGAAACATCATGGTACATGGGAGAGAAAAGAGATTTGTAAGTAGAGAAACTTGGGTTAGAATTCTGGCTCTGTCCTATCTGTTACAGATAATCTCTGATCCTTTGCTTCTGTCTATGTAGCTATGAATCCATATACATATGTATCTATGCATGTTGGTATGTGCATGTGAGTATATTTGTGTATGATAATACTATTTCTTAAGTTAGTCATAAATTGCAGAGGAAATAGAAGGGAAATGCTCATAATCATAATTATCTATAGATAAATAACTTAAGAAGTGACATTTTTCTTTATCTCCTGACAATCATACCAGTTACTTGGTGGGAACTAGTCACTCTGTATGGACATACACAAAAGATATGAAGTGTCCATTGCATAGTAAAATTGTTCTATTTTATCTAACATGTGTTCATTTTGAAATCACTGTGGAGAAAGGAGAACCTCTCAGAGTAACCAAAGATCCCAGCCTGATCCTCTCTGATTATCTGGAGCAGCTCTTGTGGAATTAGATGTAGTAATTTACATTCTGGTTGGCAAGAATATATTCTAGTTTGCCAAATCCTTCACTTCTACTTCTTGATTTTCTTCTAATACTTTGCTGAATACTGCTCCATTCCATGGTGCTTCTCAGAGACTATTCCAAAAGAAGATGTGCAGAAGACTGGCCTGGTGGTGCATGTCTGTAATCTCAGTACTTGGGAGGCTGAGGCAGGAAAATCACAGGTTTGTGGCCAGCCTCATCAACTTAATAAGGCCTTCCACAACTTAGTGAAACTATTTCAAAATATAAAATAAAATAAGGATGGGGGTGGAGCTCAAAGATGGAATGACCCTGGGTTTCATCCCCCCCCAAAAAAAAATGTGATGAGAATTGTATGAGATGGATTGGTGACATAAATTATAAGCAGTGCTATACATTCTTTTCCTTAAAATTGAAAGCTCATGTGAGCTGGGCATGGTGGCACATACCTGTTTATCCCAGTGCTGGAGAGGCTGAGACAAGAGGATAACATGTTGGAGGTCAGCCTCAGCAATTTGGCAAGACTCTGCTTAAAAATTAAAAAAAATAGGACTGAGAGTATACCTCAGAGATAGAATGCCCCTAGGTTCAATCCTCAGTACAAAGAAAAGAAAAAAAGAAAGAAAATGAAAAAAAGAAAAAGAAAGCTCATGTGAGAGCTACAGGAGAATTCTACACGTGGAAATTATTTTATCTATAATGTATTGGAAAATTTATTGGAATTCCAATTAATGTATTCTTAAAAACATAAAAAGTATCAAACTTGGAATGAGGACAATTTGGTTCTATCCTTGCTCCTACTAGGTTGTATATCTGCATAGATTTCCTTTGAAATGGTTGTCACATTCTGTAGTTCTTTCCCAGTGTTTAGAAATCAAGGAGGCAGAAAGCCAAAACCATCATTCTTCTTAGAAACTCAACTTCTCCATTTTCAGAAAAATGTGATTTAAGGGGGAAAAAATCAATAACTCAACTCCTTTCTGAGGGCCGTGTTTTGGCCCTTTAGTTCTCTGCCTCCATGGCATGCTGTGATATTATCTGTCTCTGCAAGACACCAAATAAGAGAGCTGTCAGGATGACATGCGCTGAAAAGGACTAGTTTATCCCTAGACCAGGATTCCTCCTTGGTCTATTCAAAAATGTTTTACTTTTCCCCCAGTGACTTTCTGTTACTCTTTCTTTGTTTGTTTAGATAAATTGGAAAGAGATGGGGAAAAAGACGGAGGTGGAATAAGACAACAGACATCAGTGTAAACTCACTGGATAAATAAGAAATGGACTGATATTCTCAGAACTGGAAAGACTATATTTGTTAAGTTTCAGTTACTTATACTTGGACTTGTACATTCAAGATTCATAACCTGATTCTAGTTTTTAAAAAAATTTGTTATTTCAGGTTCTACTTTATACAATGGTTATAATATTCAAAAGATCTGGATTGTTTAGAGATTAAACCAAGTAAGACCCAGCTTTCTGTGTCCAGAGTAGAGCCACTTTCTGTTTCTTAATATATGAAACAGAGCAAACCAACAAATAAAACTCCTGAATCAGACAAATGCATCTGTTGTTCCAGAAAACAAGATTGGATTTTTTATTTTCTTCTGTAATTGACCCTCCCACTTTCAATTATGGTCAAGATATTGGAATCTGATTTCCATTGGTACTCCTCCTTTAGATCATCTTGTACTACTCATGTGAATATTTCTAAATCTGAACTGACAAGGGTCTGAGAATAAGAACAGGGCAAGGTCTTTGAATAATGAACTATTAAATTGGAAACCATATGCAACAGAATACATCTCCTCTTATCTAAGCAAGTTTTTAAAACAAAAGGAATATTATATAGAGCCCTTTGAATACAGTGGGGAGATCTAATAAATTCTTATTTTTGTCTATTTTCAAGTTTCCAACACATTCTTTATGCTATAGAATGATTAACATGCTTATCTTGGATAGACACTTTTATTTTCTAAATTATCAATAACTGGCAATCTTCATATTCATATCAGATTCTTAAAACATGGTCCAAGGATCACTTAAAAGAGGGCTACCTGGGAATTAAATATGCAAATTATTAGACTATAAATAAAATTATGAGAAGGATACATCTGATTCTTTCATAAAATTATGAGAAGCCTCATTCTATCTTCTGACAATGTTAAAGAAAACTAAAATCATGTGAGAAAAGCAGTAGTTTGGAAAGTGTTTTTTTAACTGTTTTCCAAAGTCTATACATGAGTCATTATTCTTGATAGCACAGTGATGCTGGTCTGATCCATTCAGTTTACTTGGTTGGAACTGATTCCAGCATTTGGTCTGAGAAAAGGTCTGACTATGCACCATGCAAACAGGCACCAACAGTATCCATCCTCAGTGCTGGTGAGTGGAAATGGCAGACACATCAGAATTATGTTTAATTCCCAGAGTTGTCCCAATTAAATGTGCAAATTACTTTAAATTCCTGAGTCTCATTTTCTTAACTGTGTGGATATATTAAGCTTCATATTTTGGAGAATACTTACCATAATGACTGACTCCTTACAGAATCACACAAAAAAGTGTTTACTCCATCAGACAGATGCCTTAATAGTAGGTTGCCAAAATCCTGACAATCCTGTGTTCTAAACAACTTGGCTCACCCACTCCCCCCAGAAAGACAAATTGTCAATCAGGAGTGAACCACAGGGTGTGGAAAGTACTGGGAATAGAACAATGTCCTTACTCAGAGTTGACATTGAAGAACTCCTCTCCATTAAACGTTTAGCAAAAAATATGGTTGTGGGACCAACTAAATTTCAGGGAATTGTACATTTTATTCATTCATTTCTTGGAAATGGATGATGATCCCTTAGCTTATAAAATGTCATAAGGAATATAAAGCAGGACAAGATTTTAATTTTATTTAAATGCCTATTTCCCCGAATATAGTGGACCATTTTTTCAATTTAATAACATTTAATAACATTTCAAGGACTTAGTATTCTGTGAAGTACAATTTAGTAAATGCTGTTTTCTAAGTCCCTTGGGGAAAATCTAACCAATCTACTTTCCCCTAGATACTTTCAGCCCTCCCTTAAAGCTAATTAAAGCAGTCATTTGAACCATTCCTGAAAGTCAAGTAGTAAAGAAATCACTTCCATTTTTCCCCTCCGTGTCATGATCTTGGCTCAATTTCTAGTGATAAAACCTCAGAAAGAGAAAACATCAGCCTTCAAATCGACTCATAACAGGTGATGATACCTGGTTATTGTTGAACATCACAACATCAACATATAATTTTTTTTCTTATCTCCGGCAAGAATGTGAAAGTCTCATTCCCAATATATAACCTGCTCTCTTAAGTCTGTGTTAATTGTTCTCTGCTTGACACAAAAGGTCTGAAGCAGAGGCATCCAGGGAAGAAGGCATTATGAGAACAGTCAGATTAGATTTGTGAGAACAATTAAGCTGAATTCTTTATGGCTTCTTCTTATTCTTAGCTTTGAAATATTTCTTGTTGTTGAGTCATTTGGGCTCCTGGTAGCATTGCTGAGAAAAAAAGAGATATTTATTAAACAAACAAACAAGAACAAAGTAATAAATCTAGTTCTCTTCATACTTTGCAAAAATAAATCAAGGGACTAGAAATGCTTGTGTTGTTTGTGTTAGGCTTTTTACAGAAAGTATCTTTAGAATTTTCTTTCCTACAGACATGTCTTTGCAGAGTGCTGCCAAATTGTAATTATGCCCAGAGGACAGGTTACATGTGATTAAATCAACTCTCTATAGCAAAGCATACTTTAAAACACTTTTGAGGGCCCTCTGGTTGTTTCATGACCTTTGAGAATAGCATCTTGCAATTGACATAGTTTGTATTTTTTCCCCTGAGAGGTCTATTTTCCAAAGAGATGAATGAGAGTTGGCCTCCATAGAGTTTGGGTTAAAATTACCTGAGAACATATAGCCATTTGCCTTTCTGCTTTTTCTGGGAGCTTCTTGAATTGGGAATTTCATTTCAGGGAGGGTCTCTCGGCTTCCTCAATGGAAGTGTATGAATGAATGAATGAATGAATGAATGAATGAATATGCATAGTTTATGTTACAACTCTCAAGAATGACTCATATTTGGTTTAGAGATTAGGTGAAACAAATCCTTTTCTCAACACGTGACAGCTACCCATGTGTTTCTAAGAAACATAGGGATGATATTGGTACTATTTGATGAGCTTTAACACTTTCATTTACAGGAAGATCATCAAAAAAGCTTGCCCAGTGCATGAGTGGACTCTCTTCCCCACCTTTTTCCTTGACACCCTTCTATTCTTTCTTGAAGCACATAAATCCCTGTAGAAAGTTGTAACTTTAGGACCCTTTTCTCCAGTCACTGCTGTCTCATAGAGCTCTTTGTACAGAACAATTTCTCTGTAATGCTAAGTAAAATGTTTTAGGGAAACAGAGAAATTATTTGATTTGAAATTGGATGTATCTATGCCATAATTACCACTAAGTTTATGTAAAATTAGAGTAAATAGGTTTATCTGTCTAGACTTCAACTTTATTTCATGTAAAAGAGGTTTGGATTGGAATGTCCCCCAAAAGTTCATGTGTTGAAAGCATGTTGTGGTTCAGCAGTGGTGCTTTTAGGCAATGATTGCATTGTGAGGGCTCTGACATCATCAGTGGATTAATTTATTTGATGGATTAATTTATTGATAGCTGAGTGGACTACAGGGAGGTGGATCCTATTGAAGGAAGTAGATCATTGGGGACATGTGTTGGAAGGAGGGGTTATTTTCTCTTGGGCTCCTTCCTCTCTCTCTGCTTCCTAGCTGCTATGAGTTGAGCAGCTTTTCTTTGCCACACCCATGATGTTTTACCTCAGCTCAGGTCTGAAACTATGGAACTGGCCCACCAGGGACTGAATCCTCTGATCTCTGAGCCAAAATAAACCTTTCCTGCTCTAAATTGTTCTTGTGAGGTATTTTGGTCACAATGATGAAAAGCTGACTAACATAAGAGGTTTTTTTTAAAGTTTGATGAAATGTATAATAAGCTCCTCTGTCCAATTAAACAAAGAATATTAGAATAAGATATTCTCTTGTACTTGTTTTATCATCATATATTTGACAAGCTTGATAGATGGGCCGGAAAAGGTAAGTAAGACTGCCCTCACCCTCCAGAAGCTCACTATGGAAATACAGTTCTAGAAGTAGACACTTTATATTTTGAGCATTATGTTTTGCTTCAAAATGTTTCACACATTTTAAATGTTGCTTATGGCTGTCATCTCTCATGATGCTGCCTATATTCTTTAAATTAGTGTGCTTTTTTTTTCTAATGATAAAAGTAGTACATGCTGATTGAAAGGAATTAGGCAAATGCAAAAATTCATGCAGAAGGAAACAGTACTGCACATGTCCTCCGTATTCAGAAGAAATGACCTATTTGATTTTAGAAATCAATCGCATATTGCTTTTTTACTCTATGTATATGCACATATGATTAATGTGTGTGTTTGTACAACAATGAGTTAATATACTACTACACTCAGGTTATACTATATATACAAATGTGTGTTCTGATTTTGATATTTTCATATGCTACTTATCATGTTTAAATTCCAATAGCACAATTTTATTTATTGCAGAATATTAGAACATACAAATGCACCATGATTTACATTCTATATGTAAATACTTCTTTAAATTTCAGAATACTGATTACATTAAAATAAGCACAATTCTTCCTAAAATGATCATAAAATATTTGAAGCAATTTGACTAGTGTATTTAGACATTTAACAGACAAATTCTCAAATATTGTTTGCTTTTTTAACAAATATTTTTCAAGTATTATTATTATTATTTAATACAATATTCCCTGTATTTTATGTCTCAGTGACTTTCCAACTCTTTTTCTCTTGAAGCCTTTGGACAAGGAGAGGTAAATCCTAGTCTTGCTGTCAAGAAATAGGGGCTTGGGTTCTCTTTTTACATCCACATACCCTTTGCTAAGATGTTATTAGAATACTAATGTCAGGCATTAGGCTAGACAGGGACTCTTTTCATAGGCTTGTACCTCTGTATAGTTCAAATATATCACAATAGTACAGGATTCTGGAATGACTCCTAGGGGATATGGATGTGGATGATCTACTGGATAATTAGAAGTGGGCTAAATTTTACCCCTTGATAGAAACAGTATGTGATAGGATGAAATGAAATATAATCATGAGATTGTCAAAGAGAGAGAGAGAGAGAGAGCTGGGCATTAGTTAATATAGTGAAAGCAGATCTTATTCAGTAGTTACTGAAAGTAGACGAAAGAACCCCATTCTGATTTGTGCAGAGTGACTAGACTTTTGAAAAGGAGGATGAGGGAGTACAGAGTAAGATGGGGGTATAAATAGAAAAATTATAAAATGTTGCTCAATGTTAATGCCATTAGACTAGCTATGATGAATGGCTTACAATTATTAAAGTTAGGATTTTATCCACCCACAGAAACTAGAAGACAAAGTTTCTGTCCTTCCTGATGACTACATTTCAAAGGAATAGCTTTCATGTCTTTGGGAAGGGCACCCCTGGGTTGTAGGAGATACAAATTTAACTCAAAGGGACAAAAAAAGGATTCACAAGTGTAAGTCCTCTTTAGGAGATATTCTAAGGAAAGGAAGTCAGGGACCTTTGGCCAGGTGTTGGCTGGAACAAAGAGTAGATTCTTTTGGCAGTGTTTAGTCTTTTTAGACATACACATGGTGGGCCTGTGGTCATCCTCAGAACAGGACTTTATGCTGGCAGAATCCCTGGTAGAGTTTGACTTTCTGTTAGGATAGAGGTTTGGACAGTCATTATGTACTAAGATTGGTACAGCTCTTGAAAAATACAGAATTTCTGGTATGATTTACTTCCATATTTTGTCTTTCTCTTCCCTTCCTACAATCACTTTGACATCATCAAATGCAATGTGTATCCATTTGTCTGTTTACATTCTCTCATTACTGTTGTATTACAATACATTTTCATCTGTAATTAGATACACAAAGAGAGATAACACAGATAGAGGTGTGACACAAACAATAGGTCATGGAATGATTCAGGCATCTTCAAAAAAATCCACTCACTCAAAGCAGTGACGTTATGTCTCCTTTTATTCTCTACTTCTCATCCAGTCAAAAAAATAGTTTGTGTATGTGTTTTCTTTTTTACTTCTGCATAATGCAATATCTAGCTGTAGTGTGTTTCACACTTTAGTTAGTGGAAATTCATTTTGAAATTCATACGATGAATAATTAACCAGCATTCCAATTTTGGTTCATGTGTTCACAGTAATAAAAAAGTGAGTTTCATACTCCAAAAACCATTTTTTCTTCCCTAACTCACCTTATGCATCTCTATTAAGCTAACATCTAGAATGATGCTTCTAACATATCAGTCAACCATAAGGCTTTCTATTCTAACTCTATACCCCCTTTGGTAGGGAGGTGAATAAGGGGAACTAAGGACAGATAGTTTCCACCTGTTCTATCAACCCAGTTCTGCTGCAGCTGATATCACTCAATACCCTACCTCTTAGCCATCTCACTAATCACTGGCCCTGAAATTACCTGGTTATAGTATAAGTCTTGAACATGCCATTATATCAGCTTGGATGCCAAATGTGTGCCTTTTACTGTGTTCAAGCAATTAGGATCCATGTTTTCATGCCTGTTGAGTTGGCACATGTATTGCACAAGAAACTGTATACTGGTAATGATACACACCTTATCTGGATAAAACCAATCAAAACAACGCAGTCGTGGTAGCAGAAAAAATGATGATACACTGAAGTTGATTATACACAAGGAATTCTAGTAAATATTTAAAATACTATTTTATTTGTTCTTCACATCAGCAATATATAAAAAGATTATCATTCTCCTTTTTTAAAATGAGGGAACTAAGCCCAGAGTGGTAATGTATTGAACAAACACAGAGCAGATTTGTCATTTAAATCCAAGCTTGAATTCTGAAGTTATTTCCTCCTATATTCTGAAAGTTGTATATGGATACATATGCCTTTGGCTTCTTTTTATTTTTTACGGTACTGGGGATTGAACCCAGGGGTATTCTACCTCTAAGCTACACCCCCAGCCCTATTTTTTATTGTTTATTTTGAAACAGGGTCTCACTAAGTTGCGGAGGACCTCACTAAGTAGCTGAGGCTGGCTGCGAACCTGGATCCTCTGGTCTCAGCCTCCCAAGTACTGGGATTACAAGCATGTGCCACCATACCCAGCTGTGCCTTTGGCTTCTAATTCTCCAATTTCTTGTTTTCTTCATGTGCATACCAATACTCAGGAGATAGATGTTAAATCAATATCTAATGTGTTTGTGTGTGTATATACAGAGAGATATAGATCCTATATACATATGTGTATGTGTGCAGTACTTTATATTTTCTATAAAGAGAAAAAATAATTAAAATGTCTAAAATGCCAAATGCTCAATTACCTCCCTCTTCTCCCTAAAAGGGAGAAGATCAGTTGAATTTAGGGAGACCAATTGAATTTTATTCTTGCAAAAATGGTTTCTTATCGTCACAGTCGTCAAGCACCAGCTGATGGTATTGATCATGGCTACATTTTCTTTCAGTGCTTCAAACCTAGGAGTGAAATGTCATAGGGTTTCTGAGGTAATAAAACAACTTTGTGTCTTAAATTACTCATCGTTTCCCCAAGTTTAGAATACAAATTGTCCTATTGCTTTCTGTGCAAATATTTTGTTGACAAAATCATCCAGCAGCAATAGTCGGCTTGATACTCACACACTGTATTCCACTCAGGTAGAGAGACATCTTTCATCCTTTTATTAAAAGCTTTTCACAAAAAGGCACAATTGTATACAATATTCTTTGTTCAATCCAACTGTATTTCCAAAATGGGGCAGGATCCTGATTTGGTGGTTAAAATTTACATTGTTGAAATTTAAATGGAACTTAGTTTCTGTGTAATATTGAATTAAAAAAAATTGAACAGCTGCATCATTTGGAGATAAAAATTCACTGTCCTTTCATGGTTAGAATTTTAATGGTATGTCTGATTTGTCCAGATAAGAGCTCAAATTCAGGGTTTTGTATAGAAATGACAAAAAATATGATGGAGTTGTTGTAAATAAAAGGGTCAGATTAAGGATTAAAAACAAAAGTTATTTTTTCTCATAAAATTTAAAGTCTGTCTGCAAATTCTTTTTTTAGAATTTTTAAAAGAAAAAAATAACAAAGGCTGAGACAGGAGGATCGAAGGTTGGAGGCCAGCCTAAGCAACTTAGTGAGGCCCTCAGCAACTTTGTGAGAACCTGTATCAAGTGATGTGAGACTATAATGCACCAATAAAAGTATAAAATAAATAAATAAGTAAGCAAATAAATAAATACAGCTGGGGGGTGTAGCCCTGAGATAGACTGCCCCTGGGTTCAATACCTGGCACCACAAAAATAAAAAGTAAAGAAAAAGAAAGAATAGCAAAATATTTTTTCTTGCTCCCCGAGCTGCAGATGACAAAAGAGGAATGGGAAATAATAGAAATAATTCCAACAGAAATAATTCCAAATGCTTTAAAATACTTCTACTTTTTGAAAGATATATGAGTTTTATGCAATAAAAACAAAATTAGATGTTATTATAACTAATAATGCTATAACAGGACTCATACTACCCAATTCTATCTTTCTATTCCTAAAACTTACAAATAAAGAATCCCCAGTGATCCAGCCTGGTGGCCCAAAGAAGCCAGGTTAATGGAGAAAGATACCATCACCACTATGAAGTTAACAGTTCCCTGACTCAGAACAATTCCTGAAAATTACATTTCTTGAATGTCATTTTTCTTTTTTTTTTTTTTTTGCGGTACTGGGGATTGAACCCAGGGGCATTCTACCTCCAAGCTACACCCCTGGCCCTATTTTTTATCCTTTATTTTGAAACCAGGTCTCACGAAATTGCGGAGGCCTCATTAAATAGCGGAGGCTGGCCACGAACCCGGATCCTCTGGTCTCCACCTCCCAAGTACTGGGATTACAAGCGTGCACCACCATGCCCGGCGTTGAATGTCATTCTTCTATAACTATAAACCTCTGGATCTGGATTTGACCTCCAAGATTCCATGCTATAAGAGCTGGTCCTACAATTACAACTATTTACTGGACATCACAAATATTAGGGCTGACAAATATCTTGAAATATCCATTAAAATATTACAGTCTTTCTTTTCTATTACCCCATCATTTTCTTTTTCTTATACTCCCTGACTTTCTTTTTTCTTAATTCTAATATTTTATACTTTTATGGGTTCATTGTAATTATGCATCATAATGAGATTCAAAGTTATATAAACACACAGCACTCAGCACTTAGTGTACTCTTTGGCTTTCTTATTGTCGACTCTTTTTCCTTCTATCTCATTTTCCCCCTTCATTTTCTCTTTTTCTTTTTTCTTTATTTTTCTTTCTTTCTTTCTTCTTTCTTTCTTTCTTTCTTTCTTTCTTTCTTTCTTTCTTTCTTTCTTCTTTCTTCTCTTTCTTTTGTAAAATTTTGACTCTTTCTCAAAGCTCATTATTTGCTGTTTTCTTAGATTGAATATTTGAATATTTGAAATTCATCGTTAACTCATCCCTCTTCATAAACATCCCGATTAGCTGCCTAAAATAAAGAATTATGTTCTTTTTCATGCTAAAGATGCCTAAACTTTTCAAATCATAGAAATCACATCAGAAAATAGTTCTTCTATTGCTATAAAGTTATTGCCACCTCTATAAGATTATTTCTATGCATCCTAATGGCCTACTGGAAATTCTCACTGAAAATTCCCTCTGTCCCTCTTCTCTCTCTTGTTTAGTACATTTTGTACCCTTCATTATCAAGGATGATTTAAATGTCATCTCTAAGTAAATGAGTTTCTATTTTCTTTCCAGTAATCAAATTCTGAAACTCTAATTAGGTGTACAGAATGTTCTTTCCCAAAATGCTGAAAATAATGCTTTCTTCTCTTACCTCTCTTAAATGCATCTTCTTATGTAATTCATAATAGTCCTTTGAGCTCTGAGATTCTTAAAAAGCATTGGTGCAAGGAAGTTTTCAGTTTCAGTGAAGAAGGAATATTCATGTCTACCTCCTCTTGCTCACTGCTTACTATCAAAAATCCTGGAAAAAGTTAAACATCTACTAGAGCTGACGTGTGGAGTAGGGAAATCAAAATTCGAAACAATGACCATATGTTGGTAAATTCTGTTGTTTTTTTGTTCTTTTTGTTGCAGCTGTTTTGTTGCATGTTGTTTTTTTGTTTTTTTTTTTTTTGCGGTACCGGGGATTGAACGCAGGGGCGTTCTACCTCCGCGCTACACCCCCGGCCCTATTTTTTTTTAAGCTTTATTTTTTTTGAAACCGGGTCTCACAAAGTTGCGGAGGGCCTCACTAGGGGGAGAAAGAGAGAGAGAGAGAGAAAGAGAGAGAGAGAGAGAGAGAGAGAGAGACAGGAGAGAGAGAGAGATAGATCTCGCGCGCGCGCATGAGCGCTGAGGCTGGCCGCGAACCCGGATCCTCCGGTCTCTGCCTCCCAAAGTACTGGGATTACAAGCGTGCACCACCACGCCCAGCTTGTTGTATGCTTTTGTTGAATGCTTTTTTGCTCATTTTTCTTTTCTTCCTGTATACACTTGTCTCTCAGAAATGCAAATGGATATAGATAGAAAAGGGTCTGAGGAAAAGACAAAAAGAAAAAAGTAAGATAGAAACATTTTTCTAGACAAAGGAATGAAATTCTATTGTGTAAGCTAATAGGATGAAGTTGTTTTGAGTCTTCCAGTACCATTCTAGATAAATTCCTTAGCATAGTGAATGTTTGTGTAAAGACAATAGTCAGCCGAGGTAGGGCTGGGAGGAGCTAGCTCCCTGGACTCTTTCCTCTTGCTCTTTTGCAGCAATGTTGAGCCCGTCACAATATGTGTGAGATTGAATAGGTATATTAAAATTTCATCTTTAGTATCTTGAGCAGAAGAACAGGGCCCACTGAAAATCCAAGAGTATTAAAGGACAGAACTTGAGGCAAAATAAGGCCTTTGTAACTATATAAGGTCTCAGGCTCTATGTTGAATTAATCATGTATGGAACTGATCATAATCAACAATAAAAAATTTGAAGACTGAAAAATGAGTATCCAGAGAGAACCCAGATGTATCTCATATTGGATATATCAGAATAGCATAGCAAAGGTTTTCAAAACTAAACTGTCATTGGAGGTATGGTATTGAAAAGCTGATCCAGAATTTGTGATCTGAATCAAAGTAGTGTAATTGATTGCTTAAAAAAAGAAGATAGTTATTTAAGAGATTTCTGTAGGACCCAGATTCTCATAATCCAGGGTGTCTAAAGCATCTATTATGATCATGTTCCATGAAGTAATCTCATTCTTCAAGTAAATGAAAATAAAGAATTTTGGAAAAGAAATAAAGTATTCAAAAACAAAACTTTGGCAACTAAAAAACTAATAATAGAAATTTAAAAATCACCCAAAGTGCTCAACAATGGAGTATAGATGATATTAAAAAATAGCCAGTGGGCATGAAGACAGATCAATAGATATAATGAAGTCTGAGCAATAGAAAGAAAAAAAATGAAATAAACAGAATTTTAAGAACCCATTTGACAATGTTAAAAGGACTACTAGAGACTAATAGCAAATAGGAAAATATAGACCCTGACAAAATATTTAAATTAACAATGGGTAGAAAATCCCAAGATTTGATAAAAGACACAAATTTACAGACTCAAGAAACCCAGCAACTAAAATCAGTATAAAATTGAATTGAACTATGCCCAGAAACTTCATAATCAAATTTCTAAAAACCAAAGACAAAGGAAAATTCTTAAAAGCAGATAAGACAAACAACACATTACATAGGATGGGAAATGATTCAATGAATACAAATTTTTAAACAAAATCAATGGAGGCCACAAGAAAGTGAATCAGTATTTCTTAAAGTTCTGAGAGGAAAAAATTAAAAGGAAAACTAGAATTCTCAATCAAGCTTAACTATCTTTTAAGGAATGAACATGGAATAAATTCTCAGATGAAAGAAAGTTAAGATAATTTGTTACCTGTAGATAAGTTTTAAAAGAATGCAAAAGGAGCTTCAGAAGGAAGAGACAAGAGAGAGAAATTTGGAAACCAAAGAAAGAATAAAGTGTGTGTGTATTTGTGTGTGTGTGTTAATATCTGACCAAATACAATAAACTTCTCTTTGGCTCTTACAACTTTCTTTAAAATATATATGACTATTGAGAGAAAAAATATGATGTTGTCTGATAGATTTATCAAGTATATAGATGCAATATATAAGACAACTTAAACATAAAGTGGGGAGAGTAATGGGTCCATATGTTTGTAAGATTTTAATATTTTATTTAGAGTTACTTTTTAAAAAACATCTTTTTGTTTTATTGCACAGTTCAAATAGTATTCTTGAATAGGAAGAATCAGTACAGTTGGAATGTCAATTTCCCCTAAACTGATCTTTAATCAACCCTCCAACAAAATCTCCAAAGTTTGTTAAGTATAAACAAATTAATTCTAAAATTTATATGGAAAGAGAAGCGAGTTAGAAGAGCCAAAATAATTTTGAAAAATAACAAAGTTAAGCCGGGCGTGGTGGCGCACGCTTGTAATCCCAGTACTTTGGGAGGCAGAGACCGGAGGATCCGGGTTCGCGGCCAGCCTCAGCTCGCTCTCTCTCTCTCTCTCTCTCTCTACTTAGTGAGGCCCTCCGCAACTTCGTGAGACCTGGTTTCAAAATAAAGTATAAAAAATAGGGCCGGGGGTGTAGCGCGGAGGTAGAACGCCCCTGGGTTCAATCCCCGGTACCGCAAAAAAAAAAAAAAAACAAAGTTAAAAAACTCACATTTCTTGATTTTAAGGCTTAGAAAAAAAGCTTCATTATGGCTGGCTGTGTGGTATTGGTGAAAGGAAAGCCACATAGAACAATGGGACAGAATCAACAATGCAGAAATAGAAACAAATATGGCCAATTAATTTTTATGTTTATTTATTGGTGCATTGTAATTATACATTTTGATATATGTCAGGGTATGAACATCATACATGCACACATTGCACATTTAGCCCTCCCTCCAATCCCACCCTATTCCCTCCCCCTTCCCTCCCTTTCATGCTCCGGATACTGATTGTGTCTTATAGGTTTGTGTATGTACATCATGTGCTATAGTGTGTTTCCCTCCACTCCCCTCCCAACTCCCTCAGTTAAGTCACCTTCTTTGTCCATCTAAAGATTTCTTCTCGCTGGGCGTGGTGGTGCACGCTTGTAATCCCAGTACTTTGGGAGGCAGAGACCGGAGGATCTGGGTTTGCAGCCAGACTCAGCTCTCTCTCTGTCTCTCTCTCTCTCTCTCTCTCTCTCTGTCTCTCTCTCTCTCT